>JAULBZ010000239.1:0-35846 GCA_032360805.1 Neoturris breviconis
AAGTAGACTTAAGACTTAGGAGCTTAGGATCTTGGGACTTTTTAGAAACTCGCCAAATTTTGTTGCTTCTAGCAGCCCAGTACCCAGGCTCTTTGCTCAAAAGCGAATTTCCGTGCAGTTCGTCTTGAATTTGAAATTCGGAATTTTTGCACAAATTTCGCCTTGGCTCAAATATTTACGTGAGGGATTGTTGCTTTCCACCTTCCTATGATCTTTAACAATTTAAGTTTAGTGCTAATTCTCATCTTTCTAATGTTAATTCTCAACTTTCATCACATAATTCTTTTGTAGCTCTCTGCCAAGTAGTGACCTTGATGTCTTGTAGAGACTTACTTAATATGTATATAAAAAAACGTTCACAGGCTTTCTTACCCGTTTGAATGATACTCGAGAATAGATTTCAAAATGAAAATCTAAATCTATATTCAACATTTAAAACTTTTCCAAATGTAAAAGAAATGTGTAAATATTTTTTTCCAAACGAAAACTTTAAACGTAAGAAATGCGTGGTTGTTTTTGTCAGCAACCACCTCGTCCCCCGGAACTCTCTTCTGTTGAAAAATATTGAACGCTGGGATCAAGATGTGTCATGAGTGGAGATGGTTGGTATTGTTCGCCCCTCCATATCGCATTATAAATAGTATCATAACCACAACCTCGTTCCCAGGGCTTCTTGCCTTTTCGAAGAAGCCTTGGGAACGAGGTTGATCATAACCACAGAAAACTACTAATGAATTTACTAATGAAGTACTGTAGAGATTTGAACCTAAAGTTTTTGTGCTTCTAAATTTTCGTCTGCTGTGTGTGAGACTTTAGCACCTCCTCGACATAGTTAAGGACTTTATTTTCGGGTGCTAAATATGGGTAATTTTTTAAAACATTTTTGTGGGTTAGAGTTAGGGTTTCAAGTAGTAGTGGGTTAGGTAGATAATCAAAAAACGTTAAAAACAAAAACGCCAGAATGGCAAAATTATGACGTCACACGACCTACATTTTTTAAAATAAGTAACCAGCAAGTAAGTCACTTTTGGTACTGAAATTTCAGTTTATCCTAAGCAATGGGATCTGATCTTAGTTGCTTACTAAAAAAGGTGTACTTGTGGAGCAGTGGATGAAATAAGAAGTTCTGACAAAACATGTAAGCCGTGGTAGCAAAGTAAGGCTAGTTTATCTGAAATAAAATATCTGAATTTATCTGACCGAGTAACAAATTCTGTGTGCGAGACAACCAGTAATCATTGAGCGAGTCCATATATATGACGTCATAATATTCTAATATGCATAGTTGTATTTTAGAATTTGTCCTTGAATGTTACTTGTACTTGAACGTGATTTAAATGCACATACATCAATATTACTCATCACAAACGTCTATGCGGAGGAGTTTTTGTTGCTTCTTACTTTTTGAAGCAGTTTTTATTTTTATTCAGCTTGGATTTATTTATCCCTCAAACTTACAAATATGTCAAAAGCATGTCAAATATGTCAGATAACATCAAGCAGGTTTGAAACAGATACGAAAATGGTATATTAAATATTGATTTGATAAAAGTATGACGCTAATCACTTTTTATCTAATTTTCTCGAAGTTGTCAAATTTATTGTTCTCAAGGGAGACAAAGATATAACATATTATGATACTCAAAACAATTAGATGATAAGATCATACAACATCAGTAAATTAATAAATAAGCAATTTTAATTCTCAAAATCGAGATTAGAGGCATTCTCCAAATTCGTAAATTAATATTAAACCATGTCCAAAGTTGTTCTAGTGTCTTTACTGCTGACAGAGAGACGGAATTCTTGTATTATAATTGATTGATCTTGCTAAAACATATTATCGGCATTTTAAACTTACTTTGCCAGAGCGAGTGTCTTTTTCAATTTTCGAAAAAATCGGATTTTATTCGGATTGTCGGGGAAATGTTGCATGGCTTCAGTCGAAATTTTTTAAAAACCAGAAGATATGTTAAAATATAAGCCCTTGGCATCCAAAAACCGAAGACATAACTTTAAAATACGAAACCGAACTGTTCCAATTGCACTTTGAATGATACATGCTTTTTTGAAAATAAATGTGATAACTCGACAAAAAAAGTGCTGACATTAGCAAAAAAATATTGATGTCAATTCTCTGATGGTGAACTATAATCGTACCAAGAAGTTTCATGAAGTTAACATTAGCCGTTCAAAAGTTATAATGGGGTGAGCCTAAGGTCGAAGAGAAGTAGGAGAGAAAAACCGGATATTTTCAGAAAAGTAAATTAGAGTTGTAGATAAAAGAATTATATTTCCAAGTTTAAAAACTTGTTCAAAGTCAGCAGTAAATAGAACAAACGACGTCGAATGACGTTGTTCTAGCGTCTTTACTGCGGACTTTGAACAAGTTTTTCTCTATTAGGTCTACAATCATGGACATAAATATTTGATTAAAATCCCCTCTCCCTTTCAATGTTGATGACCTGTTTGCACACGACAGCAAATATGCAACACCCACATTGAGTTGGGGGAAGGGGCATGTGGGGAGATGGAATATAAGATTGTGTTTTCATCATCATTTATGTCCATGATTGTAGTTCACTCCATGAGAGATAATCAAGTAACCAGAGCGTATATTGCTTGCTCTGATACCTTGGGTCAGGTAACCAGAATGTATATTGCTTGCTCTGGTACCCTGGGTCAGGCAAGCGAACTAACAATTTAAGCACAGAAAGTATTTGAATCTGAGGGAACATATAGACTAGAGAATAGTCGGTCTAAGTAGGCTAATCAAAGTAAATCGGAAGATAAAACGTGAATCTGGCAAAATCGGAATTTACGGCCCGGATTTTTTTCTTCATGCGGTTTTTATTTCTCGGGTTCTTTCCTACCCGTTCTCTCTTCACTGGGCTGCCTATCGAGAGAGACTAAAGCTAGACTAGGGAACGTAGAGATATTAGAAGAATATAGAGGGGATAAGAAGAACATAAAGTATGTGTTTGAAAAACATTTCATCATTGATTTCGGGTCAAATTTGGTTAGAATGAAGGGATTAGTTTCTACTTCGTATCGAAGAATAGTTCACAAGTGAAGCGAATAATAATTTTTCGTATGGTAGAAGGAGTAAATAGTAATGGTTCTCTCATATATGTCTTTCATATAACACCCGCCACAGTATGCTCAGATATATCTTTTAAACGTCCTGCATTTGCAGAGCCACATGTTCAACGTTGTTCTATATCTTAACATTGAGAAGATACGACTAATACCATGAAATCAATCAAGTAGCAGCAACTGCCTCTCTTTCCTTCTCTTTTGCCTTTCTCTTTGCCGCTGAAAGAAATAAACGAATAATTAGTCTTGTTTTAATCAAATCCTTGATGAACGACTACACTGTGGTAGAAAGTTATGCTAATATTTAACTCCTCCACAGTGATTATTCACTCTACCCAATCAAATACAAGGGCGATGATTGTTCACTCTTCTCCACACAGTTCTCCGTAGATATTACTTACCTGGCTCTTGAACAGGAACATCTGGTAATTCATCTTCAACATTTTCAACATCATCGTTTTCAGGTACTGACGGTAAATCGATGTCCTAAATCAGAAACCAATTAAATGTAAGACTGATAGTTCATTAGGTACTACACAATTGGCAAAAACTTGTGCAAAGACCGCAGTAAACACGTTAGTAGCGTCTTTACTGCGGACACACGTTAGTAGCGTCTTTACTGCGGACACACTTTAGTAGCGTCTTTACTGCGGACACACGTTAGTAGCGTCTTTACTGCGGACTTTGAAAAACAGTTTCTGTCCACTGAGTAAAAGGTACGAAACATGGTTCGCACAAATCTAATGTAAGTGTATTAAGGGAAAGACATAACCATTAACAAGTTTTTCAATCCTAATTGCTAGATTGATTTAGACACAAATTCAATCAATTCTTCAGGATGAAAATCTATTTACAACAATTCTCTACAGAAAGAGACATTGTGAATCTGTTCATTTCTATATCAGAGCAATCTCAAACAATAACAATATGAATCTGCTAACTAAAAATATATACCTTATTCAATTCTTCTAACTCCTTCAAGATATCCTCTTCATCTTCATCTGTTAATGATCCACTTACTAAGGCATCAATTTCCTAGAACACATCATCACCTTATAGTGTATCAACACCTTATATGGCATCATCACCTTATAGGGTATCAACACCTTATATGGTATCATCACCTTATGTGGTATCATTACCTTACATGGTATCATTAGCTTATATGGTATTATCATAAATTCACATACCCCTTGGAAAAGGATTTGTTCAAGATCTGGAGTAAAGATGCCAGAATAACGACGAAAGCCTGTTCTAGTGTCTTTACTGTGGACTTTGCACAGTTTGTTGCTCACTGAGACTAAATTTCATGGGAGAGAAAACAAAGAGAAAAAAATTGGCAAAGACTAACTTTAAAAAATGGTAGGTGAAATCATGGGAGGTTTATGAGTTAGATTGGCAGGAATTCTTACCCCTTGATCTGATTAGTTTTATTAAGGTACAGGAGCATAATATTAGAGATGTCAATAAATATAAACATATATGTTACGAATATATGGTAGCTGCAAAGAAGTAAATCCTTTGATTGACAAAATATGCAAATGCATGAAATCAAATGCGGGTTAGATATGTTCAAACTACCATAACTGAATGCGTAGTATAGATGCTAGCACATCATTTTCAACGTTGTTCCAAGTGCGTAGTACAGACGCTAGTAGCTACATCATTTTCAACGTTCTTTTAACACTTTTACTGCTGACCTCGAATAAGTCTTTGCCCACTGTCGTATATAACTTGAGAAACTTACATTTTGATATTCTACAGCTTCCTTTGTTTCATCCATAATTCTTTCAACATCTTCTATTGACATCAGCTAAAAATTAAAAAAACACAGTGGTTGAAATAACAGTACATAATCACCTGAAGCTATGCTCAAATATCACTCCTCCAAATATCACTCCTTATTTGCTCTTATTTCGACCACTGAAACACAATTCAAATGCAGCTAAATTTGAATGATATAAAATTACAAAGGGTGTCATTGGTACTGTAGCTAACATTTGATTGGTTTTGTCCTTATGAAAGAACCAATCAAATTAAAGTTTCTTGAATCTGGTAGTGCTCCCTGTAAACACATTATTTTAGAGCTTTCTACTTTCATGGACTCATGCAAACTTCTGACATAATTTTAATCTTTTGTGATTTATGAATATATTTGTTACCTCGTGTATTTGTTTGAGAGCTTCGTTTCCATGTTTTAATCCTTCAACTACTTTCATTTCTACCTGTGCGAATTCAACATCTTGAACCTAAAATATATTAATAAAGAGAGTACTGAGTGAACGATATTGCAATGGATTGGTTTGTTCGTCTCGAAGAAACCAATCCATTGCAAGTTCATTGACCTAACAGACTTCTATCTAGATTCATTTTTATTGAATTTTATCAATTTTATTTAACCATACCAAAAAAGATGGTTTTGGAAGTAAATTTTAAAATGGTCACTTGTTGTTTCTATATGAATTCTGGTGAATGTCCAGCAGTAAAGGCTTATGATCAGACCTCAGAGGTATCATTGAGACTTATTAAACGTTGTTGTTATTTATATACGCTAGATTTTTGAGTTCATAGGAACACTGCCGTCTAAGAAATATGTATGTTTACCATTTTGTCGATGGCTTCTAACTGATCATCAGTTTTCTTTAGCAGATTCTCTTGGTAACGTTTCTTCTTCAGCAAGAGTTTAGCTTTACTAAAAATCGTAAAATACAAAATTCATAATTTGAATTCATTATCAATGTAAACAGCAGAACCACGGTGAAGAAATATGATAGACACTAGTGCTATGCAGTAGTTAAAACAAAAAGCAAATAATCACTGTGGAAGAGTGATTTTTGAGCATAGATTCAGGCTGCAGAACTTGAAACTATGCTCCAAATACCTCACCCACAGTGATTATATGCTCTTATTTCGACCACCGATATAAGAAAATGAGTAAAATGCAGACAGGGGCCAGCAGAACAACTTATGATGTCAACACAAACGAAAGACTGTTTGAATTTCAAATTTCTTTTTAATCTGTTCCACATAAATATTTAAAAATAATTTTTCGTTTGTGTAGACAACATTTCCCAACAAATATATTATTACTTTTCACAAATCAAATTCCATTTAACTCTATTTGGCTTTTTTGGAGCTGGTAAGTACAGGGGGAGGAGAAGGGGCGGATTCCGTCCCCTTGAAATTACCTTAACATCTAATAAACATTTTTGAGTAGTTATATTTTTGATGATGACGTCAGGGTTAAGGCTTACTTGTTATTTTTAGTTATTTTCCATAGCAACCCGTTCTTTATTATTTTTCTCTATCGAATATCATAAATTAACAGTTAATTTAGGGTGAGTTGTTTTTGCAAACATATTGTTTTGAATCAGAATACTTCCATAAACTAAGGATATTAATGATATGGGACAAAAGAGATAGTTCGGTTCAAGTAACAATTAAGGTCAATCTCCATTCCAGAAAACTTGGTTAATTCATTGATTATTCTTTTTTCTGATGAAAGTTGAAACCGTTTCAACTTTTTTTCCGTGGATCAGAACAGAAAATATTATAAATCAATCAGATAAGAGTATTACTTTATTTCTAAAGTGGAGATTTAGCTTTAGAGTGGCAGTAGTTACAAGCCTCTGAATTCACGATGGCATACCCCTGTGGAGGAGTATCTTTGCAGCCTGCTGAATTCAGAGGTATTATAATTTTTTGTGCAGTTTTATTTTTGTTTATTTTCATCAAAGAAATAACTTACTCTTTCTTCCCATCTTTCAATAAATCCTTTGCAACTTTTCTTTCTTTTTCTAAATTATTGCTGATCTAGAAAAGAAAAGTTCAAAATTACTACTCTAAGAAAAGAAAAGTTCGAAAATACTACTCTAAGAGAAAAGTTCAAAAATACTAAATATCAAAATGATACAAAAAGGGGGGTCATAATTATTAGGTAGGGTTAGAATATTGTAAAAATTGTTAAAATGGCCTCCCCCACTCCCATAACCTCGGGAGGGGTATGAGACTCTGATTCTTTGCAAAAATGAAAAAATAAATAAAACAATAATTGTGCACATAACAGGACATGATGCTCGTTATATTGACTTTTGAATTTGTTTCAAAAACCTTAGGCAACTGGGAACAACCCTAACCCTAACGTCGAGTTTACAAAAACTCCTAAGATCCCGAGTCTTAAGTCTACTCAATAAAACTCTGAGATAAATCTCTAGGGACTTCTTATGGTAGTTTTCCGCGTTTTTATTATCCTTGTGGCATATATAGTTTGTAGAGCTTGTAGAAATTTATAAAATGACTTAATGTCCATGATTGTAGATATTTAACATATTGAAACATTTGATAGTATTTAACTCTATCAAGGCCAGGCTTTTTTTAACATTTTATCGCAGGGAGATAATTTTTGAATGACTAATAGTATAAGGATGAAACTTGGCAGACTAATAGTGTATCATGGTATCACGAAAAGAACAAAATTGTACCATTTTTTTGCTGATGTCAGCAGTTTTGTTTAAAATCAGTATATTCCTAGAAATATGATTAATAGAGTTTTTTTTCATTCTCTATCTGTTTTATAAACAAATGTTGCTGTTCATAGTTTCCAGGTATTTAACAAAAACATTGCAAATAAACCCAAAATTAGGGGAAATGGGTTAGTCATGCGACCAAAACTTTCCGAAATATCTCTTTTGTGATTACACGTAACCAGACTAAGTTTCATGTTATAAATATATTATCAAACACGAGTTATTGCAAAATAATGGTATGCTGATTTATATAGGAATTCTCCATGTAGAAATAGGTGGTCTCAGATTATGACCTATATTTTTTGATCCATTAGTAATGTACCCAAAATTTTCACAATTTGTGTTTTATAGATCATTTCGAGAAAGTTTTAACACTATTGTTTTAGTGGTTCAGACATTATAAATAATGTAATCCCCTCTAGCCTGAATAATAATGTGACAGGTAGGGGAGGAATCCCACCTAGCCTGAATAATAATGTAACAGGTAGGGGAGGAATCCCCTCTAGCCTGAATAATAATGTAACAAGTAGGGGAGGAATCCCCTCTAGCCTGAATAATAATGTGACAGGTAGGGGAGGAATCCCCTCTAGCCTGAATAACAATGTGACAGGTAGAGGAGGAATCCCTCCTAGCCTGAATAATAATGTGACAGGTAGGTGAGGAATCCCCCTAGCCTGAATAATAATATGACAGGTAGGGGAGGAATCTCCCTAGCCTGAATAGGGTTAAAAGAGTTGTCTTTTCTGAATTTTCAATAATATGGGGTGGGCACAATAATCTGGTGATTTTGGACAAAAATGATGATGGCCTTGCACATTTGAATCATATTCAAATATACTGAAAAAATTATCTTACCCTTTTCTGGTACTGCTTTAGTTTGTCGCGTTGTTGTTTCAATGACTAGAAATAAAAGTAAACAAAATAATCTGATGTTGAAAGTAACGCTGTTGCGATATGTGGTCCACTACAAGTAAAGCTGTCGCGATGTGGTCCACTACAAGTAAAGTTGTCGCGATATGTAGTCCACTACAAGTAAAGCTGTCGTGATATGTGGTCCACTAAAAGTAAAGCTGTCACAATATGTGGTCCATTACAAGTAAAGATGTCGCAATTTGTGGTCCACTACAAGTAAAGCTGTCGCGATATGTGGTCCACTACACGTAAAGCTGTCACAATATGTGGTCCATTACAAGTGAAGCTGTCGCGATATGTGGTCCACTACAAGTAAAGTTGTCACAATTTGTGGTCCACTATAAGTAAAGCTGTCGCGATATGGACGATATTGGGATAATATCGATTAGAAGTGGGACGATAAATATCGATATAATATTTAAAGAATATCGATGATTCCATCAAGACCAATATATGGATATGTACAACCTTCAACGATATCAATTTTTATCTTCCATGCACTAATATGTTAACGTTATTCTGTGGACTTTGAACAGGTTTTTGTCAGCCTGACAAAAAGAAGTTGATATCAATGAATGTCCTACATGAAATAGCACGAATAAAGCACTCTTTTTTTTCATCAAACAGTACATCCAAATACGCTTAGCACTCTTAGAGTTAAGCAAAACTCAAACAAAAACTTACAAAGTTATAGCAAGAGAGTTGAGTTGGGAAGCTCGGTATGTGCTATACATAACTGTTTTTGTCAGTTTCATAGAAAGCACAAGTTCTTTGTTTAAAAATATGCACAAGATTAAATATAGTCTCTCTCTATTCCCTAGAGCTTTTGATGAAATAAAATACTGAGAAAATGAAGTGTATAAAATTTTAAAAAGAGAACAATTTTGATAAAAAAATTTGCAATCAATTTGACAAGGGCATATTCTTCAAAATCAGTACGTTCTAATCCCTCAAAAAGATACAGAATTTAGACAAGGACAAAAAACAATCTTCAATCAACAGCTTATATGTTCATATCAATACATCGCGATATCGAACGTACCATTTTAACATTTTAAATATGATTTGCATATGCACATTACATGTCAGTGTTTGAAATATGTCTTTATTAAGATGGTAAAGTTTCAAATCAAATAAATAATTGGAAAACCTTTCTTGAGGTAAAATTATGTCAGGTCACTGTGGAGGAGAGTAGCGAAATTTCACATCAAAGATAAACACCAAAATTTTACATGGCATTAGCATTTTATGTCCTTATTAAGTTGATAAAGTTTCAGTTCAAATAAACAATTGGAACACTTTTTTCCAGGTAAAATTATATCAAATCACTGTGGAGGAGAGTAGTGAAATTTCAAATCATAGCCTGAAGCAATGCTCAAAAATAACTTCTTCACAGTGGATATCAATTGCATACACAAATTATACAGTATATCATGCATCCTATCATTACACATCATATCAAAAAGTATACTTTTAACTTATGCATCTGTTTTAAAATAATGTTTATCACTATAAAGTTTTAAAGTAGTATATATTATAAACATAACAATTACTTTATGAATAAAAATATGGCATCTATTAGCAGTAATAAAATTAAAGGTGTTAGTAAAATTAATAAGAAATAAAGAAGAATGAAATAGAAGATTACATTTTCATTAAAACAATCTACTCTTTTATTAACAAATCTTCCTCTGTTGAATTGTGTATTGTATTTCTAATTTGAATTATGAGTAACATACAATTTATTATTTTATTAAAAAACTCTACCTATGTTGAATTGTGTTATGTCACTATATTTCTAATTTGAATCATGAGTCATTAATAATGTTATAAACAGTTATACTCATGATGGTAATTAAATGTCCCTAAAGTAAATACACATTAATTTCCATTAATATTTATTTTAAAATTGAAGAAGGAACCTTCCCAAAATCGCAATGGAGACTCCAATTCTTGAAATGTTAAAAATTATTTTTGTATCATCTCAAAAGATTAAGGAGAGAGCTCCCCCAAAATACAACAAAATGGCTGCTAAAAAAAGATTTATGGTCAAAGTCTCATAGAAAAGTTAATTTTCAAAAAAAAAATAAATAGTCCAATTGTAATTCTAGTCAAATCCTTATAAGCAGTGAAAAAAATTCAAACAAATTCAAAAAATCATAAATTGAGCATTTTGGTGAATGTAAATCAAATGTTAAAAAATTTTCACTTTTGAAAAAATCCCTTTTTCGCCGATACTCGGTCCCGAGTTGACGAAATTTAAAAAGATTTGGCCAGCAGTCTCGTAATATTGCCTCTATTAAGAAAAGCGTTCCGCCACCGCCGCTGCCAAAAAGTAATAGCAATAGCCCATCCAAACTTTGTTTGATAAGCTAAAAAACATCGTTGCCAGTTATATTAAGGCTTGGCAAAGTAATGATAGATTTAAAAAAATCCCTACCAGAACGGCTTTGTCTTGTTCAGTAATTCGATTGGGCTGTGCAGCAGGTGATTTTTTCTTTGATGAAAATAAACCTCCCATTTTGTCTCAAACTTTTATGGATACTGGAAATACATATTTTTCTAAAAAAAAGTCAACAAAATACTTCCATCCTTCATTCAAGTCCCCAGTCCTGTTTAAGTCCCTGTACTCAAAGAAAGCCCCATGTCACAGTGTTTTCTTTTAGCCACCCCCATGTCAAGGTGCTTTCTTAAGACACCTTCAGCCTGTAATCAATTAAGCTACTTTTCAAATAAACCCCAGGTATTTAGCCGGGGCTAATTCGAGCTTACAGGTACTTATATACATGCAGAATTCAAGGTTAAAATGTTTTATCCAGGTTGGTAAGGTGAGTATCAAATTTGTTATGTTCAACCTATATCAGAGCATGCAAATTAAATGAAAACACCAAGGAAGGAAATCATGGCAATAACTTAGGTTATTAGGACATTTCTGGGTGAGTTAGGACAATGTTTTCCCAAAAATTAGGACGAATTAGGACAAAAATGCAAATTATTAGTACACAAGACCAGCAAACATTGTGTCGTACTACTATTACTGACTTAACATTTTCAAATATGATACGACATTATGCATTTGGTCAAGAATTGTGAAGACTCTCTTTACCAAAAGCAGCATTAAATTCAGACTGTAGCAAAATAGCATGTGGTAAAGTCTAGCATTGTTACCACAACAATTCAACAGATAATCATATGAAGTAAATAAAAGTTTTAAGAAAAAATTCCTACAAAAATTAGTTCGGAAGAAGCTGAAAACATCACTGACGTGATTGACTGTAAGTAAGACATCAATGAAAGCTGTTAATACAACGATTGACTTTGTTCTTGACTAGATTAATTATTTAAGAAATTGAGTTAAATATTTAAATAGTGGACATTACTGTATTCCATTGGCAGTGAAAATCAATTTTAAATAATGTATCTGCTGATAAGAAAAAGATACCTGTAAAAAATAAGCTAAAAGCTGCAACAAAGTTGCACGTCCAGTTTGGAGATGCTAAAGGAAAAAAACTAGTGAACCTATTCAAGCTATAAAATCAAACTGATGAAAATTGTGATACTTGTAGCAGGTACAGCAAACCAAAGTCAAGACCAGTTGTTGTTTTTTATTAACAAAAGAACTTAGTTATGTCCATGGCCTTAAAGAATTGCCACAAAATCAAGTTTCTACATACGATTGATATATAATTCAACAAGTTTCAGTGCAGCTGCTATTATATCTTCCAAAAAAAAGGAAATTATTGTTGACAATGTTTTCAGAAATTGGGCATCATTTATTGAGTGTCCGTCCTCAATTATTTTAAGTGATAGTGGTAAAGAGGTTAATAACAACCTGATACAGTCTGACAAAATGATAGCACTTTAGGGGCATGGCCTAATAAAATAAATTCCAAACACTTCTGCCGTCCAATCCACTGGTATATATACCTAGCTAGCAATAGCACATTCAAACAATTATCCCTAGTTCCATTCCCCTTTTTACAGAAATGCACATATATTTCAAAATATCCAGGTACAGTATGAAAAATGAAACAACGAATAGAAAAAGAAATATATTAAAGGAATGCAGTGTTTAGTCCATTTTCAGGCAAATGCTTAAAGCAAAGAACAATTAATTTATTCGGAGTTAATATGATTCAAAGTATATAACATAGACTACTGTATGTATGTCACTATGCTCATTCTCCTATAGAGATATATATATATAAAGTTAATTATTCTATATTACATTTGCAACAGTCTGGGGGAATCAGGAAATTTCTCACGCGTGTGTGTTTCTCTCTGCGCAGTTTACACAGACTGACAGAGAGCTTCCACCTTCACAACAGTGCTGGTCATCAAAGGCCAGGCCAGACTGAAAAATAAAATGCTCTAAAAACAATAAACAAAAGAACTGCCATCATTATTTTTGTCTCCTAGCCTTTTCTATGTATGATATTTCGATAATAGAAGAAAAAGAACAGTGCTGCACGTTTCTACGGTTCAATGTTGTTTTGCCTTCTTTCACTTTCCTTTCTGACCCTCCCCCTCAAAATCGACGACGTCATTCAAAAGCCACGGGGTTTTGTTCCGTTCTGGTTTCTTCCGGACCCGAAGCACCGGAACAGATAAATTCCGGACATCCGCATATATGCCGAATATTGTAGCTGCAACAGTTTATGCTACTATGCTACTTATAAAACAACCCAGTCTATATATGCAGTCTTGATGCAGAAAACGCATTTGATTCTTGCAACTGGTCATCACTATTCGTTAAAATACACAAAGACAATCGTATTCCAACAGCAGTAATTATAATAATCACATCACTATATGAACCTAGTAGTCACAAATTGAAAAATCCTTGCTATATAGCATAAGAAACAGAATAATAGAACGACTTGATAAAGAAATTCCACTATCCCAAGCTGCATATAGATCTGGAAGGAGCACTACAGAGCATGTTTTCGCCACAAAAATCATGGCTGAAAAATAATGAAACTATGCACCTCCCTAATGCTTGAAATGAGCAAAGCATTGATACAGTTAATCGCTCAATGCTGTTAGAAGATTTATCAAACGTAATTGAGAATGATGAATTACATCTTTTAAGCATCATACTTAATACAAGATTATGAGTAAGATGTGCGAATAATCTCGGCGAATCATTTATTACCAACACAGGTGTACCACGAGGTGATAGTTTAAGTGCAAATCAATTTACTTTTTATCTCGCAACGGATAAAAGTAGTATTGCCGTAACCTTGCCCTACACGTTTCAAAACGGAACAACTTAAGAACAAAACAACTCTGTTTATAAGAATGCTTTGAACGAAATGATGTTACAAGACAAATAATGCTACGAAAACTATCAACAAAATATATAAAGGGTCCTTCGTCGCCGATATTCAAAGCATCTGTGCAGAGTTCAATTTTGAAGAATTGCTAATCAATAAATTATTCACTCCATTTCAGCGTGACTATACAATAATAGAGGAAAATCTAGCAAGCCATTGAACGATTACGAGAAACATTCACTTATTGGTGAGCAGGACTGTGTTTTGAGAAATAATGAAAGAATTTATTCCAGCATAAAATATATCCAAGATTGTATTATAAAAGCTAGTTTTTATTTGTCGAATGATTCTGCGTGAGGCGTATGAGAGAGGGCGTTCCATTGATAGAAATTGATATTACCCAATGTGTTATGTTGGTTTCTGCCAATGGAATGCCTTTTTTGGTTTTCACATTCCACCTTCCACAGATGAAGTTCGAAACTCATCTAGAAAAATTAAAAAAAAAAAAAAATAACAATTAATATAACAAATATTTTCCAGACCTGCCATGATTTCAGGTCAAAATCAACAACATATCAAAGTGATGCAACTTCAATCCCATATTTAGACATCAAGAGAGAAGAAACCCTGGGATCGAGGTTGCAAAGTCATGACGTAACTTTCTCCAGCGATCGGGATCCACATATGCACCATAACATCGATCTTTAATACACGAGTTTGCATCCAGCTGAGTTTGAATTCCTTGTCCACTCTTCCTGGATAAATATTAACCAATCGGATTCCAGCCGGAAATTCCACTAGATCGAAACATTAGGGCATTCGTTGCGAAATCCATTGGTAGAAACTGGCGCCACGCATCACATGACGTCAATTTCAATTGTGGAACATCTTCTTCGAACTTTCATGATTTTTTTCCTTGCTTGCGGAAAATTTTCCTGAGTGGAAACTCCGGACACTTTTTCTTGATATGATATTCCGGAGAAGTGTTCCGGTGTTCCAAAATTTTTCCATCCGTTTTGCCGAATGTCATCAGAAAGTGCACGATTTATCTGCAACACAGAGCAAAACATATCCCATAAGGCTATTCGAGGTTCTTGTTTTGCAAACAGAAAATATGGAGTAATGGCGGCCGATAATGATGAGATTTTCAATAGCAACTTAATTACTTCAAAAAGAAGTGTTGCAGAGCTAAATCAGCCGCAAACAGAAAAGCCCTTGCATTATACGTACGTATACCTACAAAGCTACTAACCGCCATTTTGATTTTAATTTGTGCATTATCAAATTAGCCTATAGACAGGACTTCAATCTAAGTGTGAAAAAGTACCTGTTTTGCAGGTTTTGATTGCTATTGTTAAAGTATGCACTTAGTGCAGCTAATTCAGCTTCTGATTTTAGTGTTCTGCATATGCATATTGTGCATATACTTTTTAGCTGTCAAATAGTATGCTATAGTGAGCCATATTACAGTTCTACATAGCCAAAATAGAAAAAAGCAAAAGTGAGATATCTGCCTCTTGTTGCACAGAAACTTTTACCGCTTGTACATTGAAGAAGGCACTACCAGTCAGATCTTTATATATTTTATTTCAAACAAGGAAAGTAGCTTTCTTTGTAGCCTCAATAATGATTATTGTCACACCTGTGGCCCTTTTTGGTTTTCCGTGTAGCAAGCTTCATGGACTTGTTAAAAAAAACGATGTGTCTGGCAGTTTCTTTTGATTTTGCTATTAAATGTTCAACAGTCTGTCTATTTATCTTAATGACTGTTTAACCCAACCCTTTTACCCATCAGTAAAAGCGCAAATCTTGATTGCCGGACACAAAATACTGCCATATTTTAGATACTTTGTAAAAAAAAAGTTGACTTACTTTTTAGCAGTTTTTAGCCATTTAAAAAAAATGATCAGTAAAGCACAATGGTAGACTTGTAACATAATAGTGTCAAGGGCTATCGACAATCGATTTACATACCTGGAAAGGGCTCAGGTCAGAAATATGTTGTACATTTACTGTGATAATTTGCAGACCATAAAAAATTTTCAAAATGTTCTGGTCTGGGTAATATGATCGAATCACCAATGAAATCCTGGACGGGCAGCTTGGCAGTGTGTTTGCTTTTACGTCACACTGTGGTAGCAAAAAGCAGGGTACAAATTAAGGGGTCGCATTTTGTAAAATATTTTTCCAGTATTGTTAAGCATTTTCTGTTTTAATTGCTCAGCTTTGCAAAAATTCCCATGTTTTTTTAACAATTAACAACTTTTGCTAAGCAATTGGGCTCTATAATTTGAACCCTGAAAATTTCTCCTCTTAAATTTTTTCTATGGCCGTTAAGGGGGAAGGGGTATATAAGCCTTAACGGCCTAAACTTAAAGTCGTTAAAAAATATGAAAATCAATTGTTAATGGCTCCCAAGCAAATAGGCACCTACAGTAGGTTAAGCTGAGTAATTAAAATTTTGTTCCGTTTGCTCTTAGCGCTTCAATGCTCTTTATCCAAATAAAATATATATCTAAGTCCCGATTTTATCCCTGATTTAGATTATGACATCACAAATACCAAATAATGTGATTCTTAACACTGCTGCGGAAGAAAATATTTAACTTTTCCTAGAGAACCCCAAATTTTAGATGTGAAGCATGAGCGTGCATGAGTTAGAAAAAAGTATTGGGTATTTTCTAAAGTGCTTATCCCCTATTGCTTACGACTCCCTTGGTTGTCGTGATGTCATTTTTATACCTACTATTATTGGAACTCAATTTTGATTCGAAATTTGAACAATGGCGGGTCGAAGTTAGAACTTTTTTTAAATGAAACGAAAATGTTTATTTTAATATCTGGATCAAAAAATTATAACACACATATGTACTTGTAGTACAACATATTTGGTTTACTTGATAAAGGCTTCTGTGCAGTGAATCACCCATCCAACTCATTGAGTCCAATGCTAATGTGTTGATATCTGTTCGTTCGTTGTGCGTCTTAATATCTGCGCAGTGAAAATAGAGATATTCACCCATTCTTAAACTCACACATCTACAAAATAAAATTCATTTAAATATTTAATAAAGTGGGTGCAAAGACAATTAAATCAAGATTCACACATCAAATTAAATTTCACCTTATTTTGAAAAAAAAATTATAATTAATGCTGGTGCTGAGAAAAGAAGCATTTATCTCGACATTTTCTATTATACAGATATTAGATTTTGAAATTTTCTGAGTATATGGTCAACGATAAATGACATATTTCTACAATACCAACCAAATTTTCGAATGTAGCAAATGTCAATGTGAATTCTATAATGATTAATTTTTTATAGGTATCTAAAAGAGTTTCGTGTGGAACAGTGTGGGTTATTTCTCCAACATAAATGCACTCAACATCGTCCTTTCACTTGTTTCTCATGGCATTTTTTAAATCAAAAACGCAGAAGACCACGCAAAAATAAAAATGGTACTTTTACATATAGTCCAGATGTTTATTGTCAACAATATAATGAAACAACTGGTGAATGTTTAAATGGTGATGAGTAAGTTAACTTCTTTTTAAAACGTTATACTATCCTTTCAAAGACCTACAATAACTCGGGTAAATACCCTGGGCATTAATTAATATTTAGGATGATGTTTATTTTTAAATTTTTTAACTTGTTAGAACGAACTATTTTTTATATTCTTTTCATAGAGGCATTTATTTAATGGAGCATTCAGGTTTGTGTGATCATAAAAGAACATGATTTAATTTTACATTTTAGTTGTCCTTTTCTACATCGTGTAGCTGGTGATGTTGAAAGGAGGTATCATCTACGCTATTACAAAACGTCGCCATGTGTTTACGAAACCGACGCTAGAGGTTATTGTGTCAAAAATGGCCCACATTGTGCATTTGCTCATGGTCCACATGATTTACGACAACCAGTATATGACATTAGGGAATTACAAATTATGGAACAAGAAGAGAAAGAAGGGGATACCAATAAACAGATTGTACCAGAAGATCCCAGGTGGAATGGTAATGGTATACTCTTACTTTATTTAATTCTTACTCCATTATCTATATAGTTATGCTCATTTCTTATTCATGTTCAATTTTTGTGAAAAGGACTTGATTTGATTTATTTTAGTCTTTCAAATAATAATAAAGTATTTGAAAATTAGATTTTAGAATTGCTTAGTTTCTTTGCTTTGAGTACACATTCTACAGTGCCTAGAATATTAATCACTGGAGATGTGATTTCTGCGTCTGAAGCTATTTTCATTTGCATAATTTGTTTCATTTGTTTTAATAAGTCGCTCTCTGCAAGGTATCAAGGCCACTACTTAGCAGTTCTGAGCATTATTCTAGCAGAGAGTAATTTTTGAGGTTATGTTCTATGTTGAGATTTGTTGTTGTGATATAAATAATTTGACTTGGATAAGGTCAAGAAACCAGAACTTTTTTTGTATAAACTTAAAATACAGCACATAAAGGTCAGGAATGAAAATCTTTAGACTTCTTGTCAATATATATTTGGGATTCAAACTATTTTGTATTCATCACTATTTGTGATGTTTAAGACCTAACAAAAGGTTGTGTGCAGCATAGTGAAAAGTTGTTCTCACCACTTTGTACGGTATTTGCTGAACGCATGTATATATTATTTTTATAATTAAGGTAGATATCAATCCATTACAAAATGGTACTTTTTTGAAAGAAATCAGCTTTATATGTATATGTTATGTTAAAAAATGTTGAAAGCAGTTTAAATTGAAAATTAAAAATGTTGTAATGTCTCATTTAGATACAAATTACGTGTTAGCTAATTATAAAACCGAAACTTGCAAGAAACCTCCAAGACTTTGCCGTCAAGGTTATGCTTGTCCACAATATCATAATAATAGAGATCGAAGAAGAAGTCCTAGGAAATATAAATATAGGTAAGGTGCCGTCTTATAAAATCTACAGAGGAGAGTACTGAGTCAACAATCATGCAATGGATTGGTCCGTTACATGTTTGTTGACCTAACACTTCTGTACAGATTCATTTTTGTTGAATTTTGTCAATTTTAGTTATTTTAACCCTACCAAAGAAGTTAGTTTTTGAGGGAAATTTTAGGATGGTCCCAAAATATTACTAATAATTTTTATTTCAACAGTATAATGTTACAATATGTCCACATCAAAATTGATATTCAATGTTGACATCAAGCAGGAGTTTATAACATGATTGATATCCAGCATTATTTCAAAATCAAGCTTCAGCATTCAAGATGATTGTTTACCTCACTTTTTAGGGCTCAATTCATAAGAAGCTAATAACGAATTTGATTTAATAATATTGTTTGGAATTTTGGCAACCTAACTCTTGGAGATAATCGATACGTTAATAAAAAACACAGTGTTTGAAATAAGAACAAGTAAGCACTAAGGAGGAGTAATATTAGAACGTTGTTTCATGCTACAGTGATTATTTATTTTGAACACTGAAACATTATTATAAAACACATATTATTTAGATCGACTCCATGTCCAAATGTAAAGCATGGGGATGAATGGGGTGATCCTGCTGCATGTGAAAATGGAGACAGTTGTGCATATTGCCATACAAGAACTGAGCAGCAGTTTCATCCAGAAGTAAGAGTTTAACTTCATTCATTGTGGAAAATTATATACATACATTAGGAATCATTCATAGAAAATTCTTAAAGGTGTTTAACAAGTAAAATGCATAATAGAATACGATATATGACTTTAAGGTCTGGTGAAGCACAAATGCCATTTTCCCTTGCTTTATTATACTCTTGTGTTACTATGTTGTACCAAATATAATTCCACAGGCTTATATCTGGTGTAAGTTTTGATGGGCTTATATCCGGCAGGGCTTATATCAGGGAGAAGGTGGGGGGGTTATAACCGGGATTTATGATATTCAAAGAAACTAAATTATAGAAAATCCAGCAATGTAAAACCTAACAGAAGGGTGTCAACAAGCTTGCATTGGATCAGGGTTTAGACGGAACCTGGCTAAAACCTGGAAAGTTAGGTGTTTTTAGTAATATTCAGGGAAAACCTGGGGAACTCAGGGAATTTGATAGAAATTTTTAGAAATTCTTGAAATATTAGGGAAAATTGTTCTGCCGCTCTCTCTCTATATATATATAAATAATTTTGAATATGTGGTGTATTCTGGTGATTTATTTGGAGAAATCTACATTAATGTAATTTTCTAATTCAGATATATCCCATCGTTAAAATTGAGTATTAATATGTTATATTATTTAGTTGATATTTTGTTTTATTTGTCAAAAATCTTTTTAAAAAATCCTGAAAAAAAGGGTGCTTTTCTACTGTACCAGGGTAAATGTATGTTTTTCAGCATAAAACTCAGGGAAATAATTACCTTGTTTTATTACGGAAATTTTGGAAAATGACTTCCATAATCTTGTCTGAACCCTGATGGATTGGTACGATATAATTTTTCTGAATTTCATTCAGCACTGAGATAGGCATTTAATGTGACTTTTAGTTCAACTAGAGTTCTTGATTTTGTTTTTAGATATATAAATCTACAAAATGCAACGATATGCAACAAACGGCTCAATGTCCAAGGGGACCTTTCTGTGCATTTGCTCATATTGAACGTAAGTATACTATTTACTTTCTCTGTGCAGTTTTTAGTCTGCCAAACGAAATTTGAATGGGCTATTACTCTACTATCACTTCGGCAGCAGCAGCGACGCTAAGATTCTTCTACTCCATTGTTGTATTGTCTTGTGTTTCTTTATTTTAAATTTTAACAGACGATAAAAGCAAGTCTTAATTTAATTTTATAAGGCATGGTTTCTTTTATAAAAGCATAGAGCATATGCATATTGCATTGTCTATGCATATGCATATAATTGTATACATACATATAGGCATTAATGAAACTAACATTGGAAATAACTATTTGTGATTAAGCTTCTTGGTACACAATCTTCAATTTTACTTTCTAGAGGATGGATTGAATGCAATTGAGACTGCAAAACTTATCATCCCTGATAAAGAGGTTGACTCTGTAAGTTTATTTCTTATTAATTTTCTGTATATGAAAGTTACTATATGTTGTTGAGTTAACAGATTGTATTGATCTCATTGTAAAAGACAAGTTTCCTGATGCCAACTATGAATTCTTTTGTTTGTTATCTCATTGTTATTCATTGGTTATAATACATTTGTTATTGTTGGTTCGTGAAAGAAGTTTTGTAACTGTTTGTTTTAAATAAGTAACAACGCATGGATAGTTAGTACTTTTGATAGAATTCGTTTAAATGAATATATCTTCTTCTTTTTTTTACAGCTTTAGTTTTTTTTTCGGTGACTGCATGTTTGGTATCTAAGGCCACTTCTAATTAATTTATTGGTCATTGTCACCTGCGTGTGCGTCAGTGTTATTTTAGGAATAATCATCACATTTGATTTGATTGTGTTACACTTTGCGTCTACTATTTAGGATTGCATGTAGATGAAGAGCAAACAGAATTTGAAATATGTTACTTTATATCTTGTTGAAATAAATGAATGAATGGGATATACTTTCTTCAGCATTACAGCGTTCGAGTTACTATTTTTAAAACACTTTTGCACTTTGCAATCTTGCTGGCGAGTGCATGATGATTAAGGAAGTGCATAAATGTTATGGTTGAAGCATGATGATTATTAGTCATCAAGTGTTTTTCAACGAGATTATTTTTGTACACTTTGGTCAGCATGCCTACGTCCAGACACACCTAGTGCAACCGATTGATCTGGTGGCAATCTGAATGTCTCCATGGACCAGTGTTACCTGACACCTCCTTAGAGGCCTGTCGAAGCTAAACCAGGGGGCATGCAAACATAGTGGGTCTGTAATTTATCACATTGTAGGAAATTGGAGCTTCGTTCAAAGAACGACTTACAGACGAGTGCACACACGACCATTTCCGTGAAAATTTACACAATGGATAATTTGTTACAATGGCTACTGCGTAAATGAATCATTTTTCTTGTTAAAATGTGAGAAAATAAGGTTAAAAATTTCTTCTGAAACCACAAGACAAAATTAAAATATAACTTTCTGTAAAGAAATTTTACAAGATGCTAGAACATTGTTTAAGCTCTGCATAAGAGGCTTCCTTACCTTGCTGCTCCTTTAAATCGAGTGAAGTGAAAGTATAATTATTTTTAACTCGAAAACAAACATCTATTTTTGCTTCATTATCTAGTTTGTTTCCGGATCAACATTTCGTACTTAAGTGGCCGCTATTGATTATTACATGGACGGCAATGGACTGATTCCCCTATATAATCGAGGCTCCATTATTATCCTCAAATGAAGTAAAAGTATTATAAGCATAGTATTTTGGCCAATTTAATTAATCAATAATCACTGCATGACACATTCACGTAACAGTTCGGAAAATGACAATGACCAATAGATTAATTATAAGCGACCTGACGCGTTTACAATGTTGTTACACTGTATGATTTTTAAAAATACAGCAAGTTACAAGTTTTCTTACAGTTATTATTTTTCTTTCAGTTCCTGCAACATCAAGGATCATATACATTGTCAAATCATTCTAGTAACCATAATTCACCTTTACCTTCTCCTGCTAGTTTACCATCAAATCGGCCAAACCGTTCGTCATCTTTGTCTGGTCCTTATGCGAAGATTGTTGAAGGAACTATATCAAGCTTAGCAAATACATCATTAAGTAGCAGTGCACCTGCATACGAAAAAGCACCAGGATCTGGGCGAAGAACCAGTGTCCGAGATGGTGAACAAACTAGTCAGGTAAGATAGATATTGTGTGATTTCTATTTGTATTATGTAATATACTTAAACAGGATTCACACAACAGTGCTTTGAACAAGAATAACATCATTGCAGAGGAGTACTTTTTGTGCATACCTTTAAGGGCTGAAGCTGTTCAAAAATTACTCCTCCACAGAGATTATTTGCTGTTAAACCCTATTTTACGTGGAGGGGTGGGGGACAAAATGCCCTACATGAGAGATTTTTCTCCATAATTTTTAACTGCTAGAAGCTAATTAATTTGAAATTTTAGATCAGCGTCTGTAGAAAGTGAGTAACCATGCCCTGATTTTGGTCCAGGCAGGAGAAATATCAGTTAATTTTACGTAAAAATATTTTTTATAGAGAGTAACCATCATTTATTGCAAGAGTTTTCTGTGTTTTGCACAGATTTTATGTCATAAGAGAAAATATAAGGAAATTCTTGGTTTTTAAATACAAAAATGCTAGCAAAATATTGTCTGTTTTAGGATTATAAATTGAAAGTTCTTATAATAAGCTAAGTTTTGGGAAATTATACAATGTTAAGAATGTTGCAACAGGAATAGGTTTAAAATAAATGTTTCCTTGTAATAACTTGTTGACTGAACAGTGTTATAAATTGATATATTGAGTTAGGAATGTGGAAACTCCTTTCGTTGTCATAGAATGTTATGAAATGAAATATATGAACTAAAATTTGATCTTAAAAAATTTGAACTGCTATTCTACTGTGGTTGATTAGGATCGAATAGAATATTTTACTGAAAATGTAGTGAAGAGTGTGAACGCACTTTATAATATGTGGACGCATTTTGTAATGTGTAGCCTCACATTTCAATATAAATTGGTAAAATGCAGCAAAACACTATGTGAATTGGGCGGCCAGGCATTAATGAAATCAGAAAAAGATAATCATTAACTGTACCTGTCTAAATAAACCATGAAATGGGGGTAAAAAGTAACTTTCACTGTTTTCATGCGCCCACCCTAGGCTTTATATGCTCAAATCAGTTATGCCCAAAAATGCTCTGGACATTGTCTTGTGTTTTCAGCTCCAAGTCTTAAGGAAATGGTTACATGCCTGTTACACATGCTTCATTGATATATTTATCTATTTAGCATTTCTTCGGCGGATCTATGTCTCAATCATCACAAGGTTCAGAACCAAGAACGCCATCTAAAGGAATGTCCGTTGCTGCACCATCATTTTATCCTGGACCTATGGCTGACGAATCTGCTTTAGATAATGCATTATTAGATGCTATTTCTAATATTTCTAATATAGACAATACTTTTGATTTTGATTTTCCTGATAATGCTTCGGTAGGATCATCGATTGGTGGCGGTAGTATTAGTGGATTACATAATAATAGCTTTTTAGGACAATTTTCTAATAATGGATCAGACCCGGTTTCTATACCTGGTACAGCTGATTTACGACATTCGTCATTTACTTCACAGCAGTCTCACTCACCGACTTCTCCTCATGGTGGTGCTAATAATAGTTTTTATTTAAACCAGGTAAGTGAACTTCTTTTATTTTAATTTTACGTTGTTTTTAAATAGTACTAATAACTGGAAGACTAGCTTGCAGTGTATATTAGTTTCTTTTGCTCCTCTCTTAATTTTTTATTTTTTTTATTTTGAAATATTGTGAAGATGCAGATAAAGTTCGTTATTAACACTCTCCTTCACTCATGGCCTAAGTTGTAAGTAAATAATAAAAAAATAAAGAAACAAGAAAGAAACAAGAAAGCAGACTTTTTGTCTTCCTCTCCATTGATAATAGTTACAAGCAATTTTAAGGATGTTATGTTAGATGATATTTGATGAATTTTATTTTTACTATTGATTGATCTGCTGATTTGAAGGATCATGATTTCTTAAAAGCCTGTTTCACTAAGCTCCTTTTTTTCAAAATGTTCTTAAAATAATATTATTTTGAGATTATTTTAGCCTGTAACTTTTGAGTATAAAATAATATTTACAATTTTATCTAATTTGCTAATTGCTTGACGATTTTCAAAGTTCTTAAATTTATTATTGTTTTTGTTTTTTTGAAAAACTGTTTTTAAAATTAAATTGAATGAATATTTTTCAGATCAGTGTATTGAAAGTCACCCCAGTGCAAAATATTTTTTGTATACAGGAGCAACTCACCCCAGGGTGAACATGATTGTTACTCACCCCGGGTGATGACCAAATTATACTCAAAACAGACTTGTTGCATGCACAAATTAGCAAGAAATCGAAGTTAAGCTTGTCTCTTGTCCATTGATAAAAATGGTTGGTTGCTTTATTTAATCACAAATACAGTTTTCATCAGTTCTTCCTGTAACTGTTTGTTGTTTAAATGTTAAAAGATCATCACTCAAATTTCTTCAAAAAAAATCGACCAAACTCAGCTTTAAAATTTCATTAATTATATTCGTATTGCAATTTCACTGTAGATATAAAACCTAATAATGATTAGACCACTTCATTCTTGTTGTCAGTTTTGGCTCAGGGTGAAAATTCACAGAGACATGCAACACTTCAGGACCTGAAATCTGGTCCCTGAGTGAATTTTGAGCCTACATTTCAGGCCTGGAAGCACTCTGAATTTCCAAGATATCATTGTTGGTATATATTTCCAAGATATCATTGGTAATATGACGTTGTGAATAATTTTTCTATATACGATTTTTCTATACACGCATTAAAAACATGCTCAAATATGCTATTTTCGCCTGTGGTGAAATTTCACTCCTGTCTTTAAGACCGGGTGAAATGAGGCTGCAATTTCACCCCAATTGTTACGTGTATACACTTATAAGAGTTTCTTAAGAGACCAGTGTAACCTATCCCTAAGACGAGAAGTACTGGAAGTATCCTGACTCTCTGCTGCAGATGTTTACAAAAGTAGGAGACAAAGTTTTGTATAGTTTTTTTATATTTTCAGATGATAAATAACACATTATGATCTAAGTCTCTTTTTGCTGAAATCTTTGAATTGTAATTGCAGTTCATTACCTAATGATGCCTCACATTGATATTGTGCAACCAATCCTTCATATTTCATAAAATATTTTCTTCGCCCTCTTGTTTTCTTTCTAACTTTTCCCTACGATCAGCACTCAACGAAATGACAAAGATAGCTAATAATTTGTTTTTGTCAGAATCATCTGCCATCTTGATTTACAAAACACATTTTCTTCACTGCACTCTTTTCACTGAATATCTATTTTTGAGTCAAATAATTTCAGAATTAAAAGTTATGGATGATACAAAAGCATCATAAAATAATTTATTTTGAAAATATTTTGAAAAAAGGCTTAGTGAAACAAGAGCTTTAAAGGGTTTTTTATTTAAAAATAATAACATCTATTTCTTATGTATATTCTTTTCCTAAACTATAGAGAGTAGGAAGTTATGATTTATAACATGAGTTTTTGTTTTATATATTCTTCTTGGTTGTACACTCAACTAATTAGCAATTAAAACTTCTCCTTATTATTGTTGTCCCTACTAATCAAAGTTAATGACAATATTAAAAGCATTTTTTTTTTTACTATAAAGAAATATCAGCACCAATTAATTATTCCTGTTGATATTAATTATTTACATCAGAGGTTTTGTTTGAACATGGCAAATTTCTTCATCAATTATTAATCGTATTTTATATATCTTCCATCATTTTTTCTTCATTCGTCAAAGTGAAAATATTCCGCTAGTAAAACGAAAAAGAAGGAAAGAATAAAGATACATTTTTGTTGAATCTTTTATATAAAAGCAATCATGGTTAGTTTTTTTTTTAAATTTACATTCTATAGTAAATGTTATATTTTTTCATTCATTTGTTTGAATCTTACTTTGATTTGTTATGATTTTCTAGTGATTTGTTTTGATTTAGTAATATTTAAGTTCATCTTGAAAGTTCAAAGTAGCTGCTTATTCTCTGATTGTCATTATAGAAAACAACTCAAACATCAAAATACATTGTGGTTAAAATAGATATAGCCACCATTTGCTTTTATAAGGATTTAGGAACATTTTGTACCTATTCAATGTGACCTGACAACTGTCTACACTAAAATGAATTAATGTCGATCATCACTGTGGAGGAGAAATGTTTTAGAATATTAATGAAAAATCTCTTTTCTCCGTATAACAACATATACTAAGTAGTAGCTCAAAGAGTAAATAATCACTTCACTCCTCCACAGTCATTATTTGCTCTTATTTTGACCACTGGTAAGGATCTACGGAGAAGAGCTCAGTATGCTTCTCATGCAGTTGAACTATGGAAGAGAAATATTCTCCGCAGTGAGAATATAATATATATAAGTGAATATATTATGATATATATATTGATCTTATAACAGATATATTACCAATATATTATAATCTATGTTCATGCAAAAATATTGAAACAAAATAATTGTCTATTTATAGTCTGGTTCACGTGCTAGTTTTATGAGAAGTCCAAAATCAGCTCAGTTAGGTATATACTCTGAATTATCTCCGAAATATTCACCTTCATTGACATCACCTCTTGCACTTAATAATCTTGGAAATACAAGCTCTGATATGCAGCGGTTAACAGATGAGGTGATATTATTGCGTACAAAGTTAGTGTCTTGGGAAGAATCATGGAATCAGGCTAAACAAGCTTGTGAGGCATGGAAGCGGGAAGCAATGGAACAAAATGAAAAAGCAAAATCAGCTGATCGTGATAGGATACAATCATTAATAAAATTAGGAGAAGTAATAACTTATTTTTATCAACAATAAGAACATATAATCACTGTGGAGGGTTTTTTAAGAATAACTTCTAACAGTGATTGGTTCTTATATCAAGTATTGTGTTTCAATCTTTGTATGAATGAGAACATGGTTTTTAGCAGAGATGTATTTTGTAAAATCAAATCAAATATTAATGTTCATTTTTTATTGTAGTGTTTCAAATGTGGTAAAGTTGTGGAGTACCGGATGTATTTCAAAACTTTTGAACTGTTCTATGTGCAAGTACATCCAATAATACAATTATATCGGTCGTGTTTGCTCTAAGGTCTTTTAGCTTTATCTGTAATGAAAGTTTTTACATTTCTATTGAACATATGTATTGTAAATGTTTAGGTTGAACATGAAGTTCGGAGTTTACGCCAAGAAATCGAAACTCGAGGAGGGGGAACTCATATTCACTTATTAAAAAGTGTTAACGATGTAGAAAAATTACCAATTCTAGAACTAAAGCAAATTTTCAACCAATTAAAGATAGATATAGACAAACTTGAAAAAGTAAGTTGTTTTTATTTTCCAAGTTATTCCCATAATGAACCACATAGTTGTCTCTTTTGACAGTCATTCTTTTGCTCTTTTCAAGGGATACGTTAATATTTTTGACATCATTACCCAAAATTTCAGTCACAAATGTTTTAAGCATATCAAAAATTATTGATTGTTTCCATAATAGAAGTTTATGAGTGTAAAAAAAGAGTTTTCTAGGGAAAGGGGGCTGTTATTTTCTTCAGGGTGAAAATTCTGATCCAGAGGGCGCTAAAGGGGTGCTTATTTAATTCACTTCTGACTTGTTACAGATATTACTCCCTCCCATGTAATGAAACAAAAGTAAATTTCAGACCTCATACCAAGGTTCTTTTAACAAATAATGTTTTTTTTACAATAAACGACTATTTGAAATGGACATTTTTATTCATACTTTTTATCAGGACAGGAACAAATAGTTTTCTGAACATGTTCGAGTAAACTTTATTTTCATTTCTGTAATATATTTGAACAAGCACTATGGGGCACTTTATCAAGGTGTGTGGAAGGAGTAAAGAAACTTTAAAAATTGATATAATTAGCATAACTAAAAAATAATTTACTTTCTGAGTTATAACTCACTCATAACTTTTATAACCTTTTCAAAACTTCTAATCTTTGATAATTATTAGGCGAATGCGCTTTGCGATCAAATTATTATTAAAAATGTCGAAATTGTTGACGATGTTATGGAAAGATTTCAAATCCGATTTTTTAAAATCCAGTTCCATAATTATTTTTGTGCCTAAATGTTTCTTTTGGCTGATAATTTGCTTTTGAGCCTGAGGATGTCGATTTCGAATATTTTCAAAATTCAGTTCTGTAAATTTTTGTTCCAAAACTTAACTTCTTTAGTATGGTCTTGGCTGAATTTTTTTAAAAATTGCACCTGGCTTAGCTTGAGGATGCCAAGGTTATTAAAAATTATTTTAAAAGTAACTCAAGTGTCTTCCATAAACTGAACGTAGGAGGAAAGTGTGATCTTTATTGCCAAACTTTTTAACAGGTGATATTCTCAGAATAAAAAAACTATCTATTATAATAGAAAAATTCCGTCTCATTTTCTTCTTTGTACTAACGGAATATAATAATTTTTTCTGATAACATAAAGAACATTTCTTGGAGGCCTTATTTCGTACATAGACAATCATTTGTTTTTGGGAAAGAAACATCAATGTAGTAAACATCCATATCTAGATTGGGACTGAACTCAATTTTTAGAATTTAATGTAAAATGTCTTCAGATTAGGGAAGACACCTAATTTACTCTTAAAATTTAGAATTACCTTGTGCTAAGTCATATGCAAATTTTCAGCCAGTAAAAAGAAGTTAAGTTTTGCGTCCAAAATCAGCCCAAAAATCTTTTTTAACTTTTTTTTTTTCAGAACTGAATTTTGAATTTGAATCAACCTTTCCCCAGCAAATGTTTTTCATCATTTTGATAACTTAATCACAAACCTCAATTGCTTCACAATCATATATTTGGAATAAAACTTGATGAAAACCTCGATTGCTTCATAATCATCATATATGCGGAATAAACTTGATCGCAAACATCAATTGCTTCATAATCATCATATATTCAGATGATAACTTCATCACAAACCTTGATTGCCTTATAATCATCATATATGCGGAATAAAACTTGTTCGCAAACCTAGATTGCTTCATAATCATCATATATTTGGAATAAAACTCGGTTGCAAACCTCAATTGCTTCATAATCATCATGTATTCGGAATAAAACTTAATCGCAAACCTCGATTGCTTCATAATCATCATAATCATCATATATGCAAAAACTTGTTTTGGAGAAGGTTCGAGTCAGAAATTTTATTTATGTCTAAATTAAAGAGTTACGAAAAGTTAGTCGGGTCATATTCGTAACTCAAGCTCCATAACTTGGATTTCTTAACTCTGAATTTCCTCCTTAATCAAGAGGGTCGTTTATTTAAAAATAAATTCAGTCTAAGGGGGGTACTGTTTCAGGTGGGCATTTTAAGAGGGGACAAGCATTTACGGTATTTGCTATTTCTTTTTATCTCTCGACAGGTTATCAATAAGAAAGAATCAATGAAATGTACAATCTGTGAAGAAACACCGCGTTGTGTTGTGACGTATCCATGTACACATTGTGTCATGTGTGAACTATGTGCAGTGAAACAAAATGAATGTCCATTCTGTCACTCAATTATAACTCAAAGATCTACCATCTTTATACCAGTATGATGGCGGATGACAGCAGATTAGTTTATTATTATTATATATAGTGAATATTGTACTTATATTTTATCTTTGCGTTTGGTAGAAGCACATTGTGCTTATATGGGATGTTCTTATTCTTCACTGTTTAATTTGCAAGTGTGATACAACTCATTAACACTCATACTTCAAGGATGCTTTTCAAATGTGAGGTATGTGGTAGAACTTTGTGTGGAAAAGAAGTTAAAATGTTAACATTTAATAACTACATATGAAGCCTGCATATGAATTAGTCTTTAAAATTATAAAAAATAAACACTATGAGGAGGAGTGGTCTTCTCCACAGTGTTAGGCCATATATAATTGATTATACGCTCATAGTCATCTGCCTCATTTCCTATTTTCTGGTAAATATTACCTCATTTCTATTGATTATTTGGAAATAAGAGGGGTATTTTGTCATTTCATTACAGCAAATAATTAAATGATCACCTCATCCTTCATGGAAAATGTGTTAACATTATTGACTATGAACTAAAAATCAAATATGCATGGCCTTATATGTTCTTAGTTTGAACAGTGTATTATTATTGTAGCTCCTGACTTGGTAACAAGCGTAAAACTACACTAATAATTTATTTCTACACAAATCTTTTTTGGTTACTATAAAATGGTGGGAAGGGTTACTTTATTGTCTTGTAGGGAATTCTTTTCAATTAGTTTATAAGAAACCCATTTGCAAACTAATCAAAAACAGTTGATTTTCACTCTTTAGTTGTTGTTACACAGCTATCTATTTAAATGATGGTAATATGATGTTTTCTGCATTTCAGTTCTTTATTTTACAATGTCTGTCAAGTTGATGGATACAATCTAACTGGGTAACACTTACTTCTTTCGAACTTATGTAAGGGCAGTGCTTGAAATAAGAGCAAATAATAACTCTGGAGGAGGGAGTTTTGAACATTGCTTCAGGCTATATAAAACTAGACCATGTAAGAATTAAAACATGGATAGCAACTGCATCCTACTTCTTTCGAACTAATGTAAGGGAAGTGCTTAAAATAAGAGCAAATCATCACTGTGGAGGAGGGATTACACATTGCTTCAGGCTGTATGGAACTATATCATACTACAATATAAGTAATTTTTAAATGTTCAGGGAGTTTCTCTTATATATCTCGTCACATCTATCCAGTATCAGGTCAATTTTTTATGATATCAGTTTTGTGAGCTGCTATAAGTTAAATGATGTTGATTTCTTGGTTTGGAAACAAACTGTTCTCAAAATACCAAAAATGTGGAAGTTGCGCTTGTTACTGAAAATCCTTGATTGCTTGGAAAATAAGAAATAATTGCTGCAAAGCCTGAAGCTACGCTCTGAAATCATTCCCCTACAGTGATTATTTCGAGCACTATGTTAAAATATAGCACTTATATTTGTTCAATCTTAGCTGTAGAAGTTGATTTCTTCTACCCTAAGAAACAATTGTGAGTTCATAAGAAAAACAAAAATTAGATATCCTTAAAGACTTAAATAACTTTCTGATACCACCTGTGGAGGTATGTTTTTGCTAATGAAAAACTCCTCCACAGTTGATGGCAGTTACACGTTTTTTTATAAGAAACCCGGCGAAGGGTGAAGTACTGACTCTTATTTTGAGTACCAAAAACGAGTTTCTTATTAAAAAACCGCCGTGTATATTCAGTCCTGAAATCACATCCCCTAATATCATGTGAAAAATCTTATATCTTAAATATTTACTTAGGCCTGCTCTACACTGTAATATATTGTTTGTTTAGACCTGGTTTCTACCATTTCATGATTGTATAATGTTTGTTGTTGTTTACTTAGTTTCATATAGTTTAACACACATAATAGTTTATTCAGGCCTCTGAATTCACCTCGGCATTCCCCTGTAGAGGAGCATCTTTAGAGACTAATTTGCAGCCTTAGCCTCCAAAGATGCTCCTCCAAATGCCGTCGTGAATTCAGAGGTTTATTTTATTTAATCATACTACTCAGTTGTCGAAATGAAATTAAGTAATCACTGTGGAGGTGTGATTATTGAGCATAGCTTGAGGCTATAAAACATGAAAAATCACTCCTTCACAGTGATCATCTGCTGTCATTTCAACGACTGCTACTATTAGGTTTTATAAATTTATGATGACATCATCATATTTTCTGTCTTTGCTACACTATAAACTGAAAATATATTTTATGTTTTATTTAAAGTATTGAATGTCGGGTGTGTATCAACAACCCTGTGGGTTAGTGAGATTTAATAAAATCATGCTTCTTGTTGTTTTTTAATACTGATGGCAGTAAGTACAGTTGTCATAAGAAAGCCGCCTGTAAAGAAGAGCACCACCCTCCTATGTAGATGATGTAGCATTACGTGCTCAAGTATGTAAAATATGTGTTGTCTTACTACCAAGTAGAATATGTGTGCTGAGTTTTCAGGGGTCAAAATAAACGTAAGTAGTATCAACGGAGAAGTGTTCGATGACTAACACTTTCTCGCAGATACTATTTATATGGTTATTTTTATATGATCTTTGTTATTTCGTCTAGTTATAGTAATAATATACTCTTTGTTTCACTCTCCATCTTAGAGGCTCATTCTCTCACAAAGCTGAGGAGGGTGTATTTATCTTTAGGTTATGAAAAGTTTGAAAATTTATTTAAAACGAAAATATAAATGTTGTTTTAACGAAATAGGAATTTTGCTGACTCAATGTGTAGAAGACACATCAGTGTTGGAGAGTGTCACTCAATGTGTAGAAAACACATCAGTGTTGGAGAATGTCAACAATCTTACAATTGATTTGTTTCTTCCGAAGAACGAAGGAACTTGAAGATCGTTGACTATGTAATAGTATCTGTGTGGGAGGGTGTTAGGTCAACAATCTTGAAATTGATTAGTTCCTTTCTTGAGAATGAACCAATGAGTTTGTAGATGATTGATTAAATACTATTTTGCACATATTTCAAGCAGCTTGTGTGATACATTTATAACAATGTCTGTTAATATTTTTTACGCCAATAGAACTTTAAAGTTTTTTAAAATTCTCTTAAATTTAAAATCATGGTCAATCGGATTTTTTCTTTTTCTTTTTTTTTTCTCTTGAAAAAATCTTATTATGTTAGATATATTCGTGTATTCTTTACACGACTTCTTTGATGTTTTTGACATAAAAATCGATTCTCAGTGCTTCTGGCGACATTGGAGCGAGGTTGCTTTGATGATGCTACTTTTCACTATACAAACCACAGTGCTACTTGTAACTTTGGGGACCTGGGGTCAAAGTTGCTTTCGTGTATTACGTGTTTATATTTTTTAATTACTATAGCTGGGTGTAATAATTAGCTTGCAGTAATAAGAACAGATAATCACTGTGGAGGAGTGATCTAGCCAATCAAAACACTGATGTCTACAGATATGGCCCATAATCAAAACATATCCATTTTAGATTATTTTTTTTTTTTTTTAAGAACTATTTCACCTGGAAAATAAAATACATTACTTCTATACTATGTTACTGTAGGGAACTGTTTTATTTGCTTTATCTCATGTAAATGCTATAGATTTAAACTACTAGAAATTCGGTTGGAGTTGCGTCATAGTTGTACCACTCACCCTAGTCAGCTGTGTCGACAGGATCGGATCTGCTCTTAATTTTAGACAATAAAATCTGGCATTAATCATCAATATCCCTAGCCATTGTATATTCTTTCCTACTTATTTTTATATCCTCTATCAATATCATCCTCGTTCTCAGGACTTTTTGCTTTTATATACACTTAAGTACTTACGTGTAGATAGGAGTCCTTGGCACGAGGTTGCATTTATAAATATATATATGAACATTGTAATTAATAGCTTACACTTTCTTGTAAATTAGAATAATGTTAAGTCTGATTCCGTAATGCCATTTCATCAAAAGTGATTCGGGTTGTGTGTGTTAGAAGTGTTGATTTTCTTTTTTCTTGTGCCATTCGAAAATCATTACTTGCTAGATCGTTTTTTGAGGCACGTTTTTTTACATCCGTGTGGTGTATTATTATCTTACCTCTCATTATGTTCGCTTGTTAGAAATCTCATACTGAAATATGGGTCGAAGTAAGCATAAAGAGTACCTACAAAAATAGGGTGTTAAATCAACGAACAAACCGTTGATTGGTGTCTGCAATTTCATTGAACACTTTTTCCATGCTCTTATTTTAAATATGAAACACTTTTTATTATTTGTGTGTGTGAGAGGTTGGAGTAAGCGTATATAATATCTGCGATGAAGTGTCTCTTCTCTGCAAATACTGTTAACGCTTCCAATTAGGTTTTTTCAAATTAGTCCGTTTTTATTATTAACGATGATAAAATAACAATAAAAACCTAGTTTCCAGGACTCCTTCTCTCGTTAGAGATAACACAGGGAAGGCACTGGAAACAAGGTTGCAAATAATACTTATTTTTATTTTTTAGTTGACTATAGAATTTTTACATTCTCCTCCTTCACTGTTGTTGTGTTGAAGAAGAGAGTGTCTTTATTAGCAACAAATTTCTTGAATGGAATGTTGAAAATTGTTCAAATAGTCCCTGCATGAAAAGTAGTAACAAAAATATAAACATCAATTTAATTCTGTCTTTTATCTCTGCTTAGAAATGTTGTAAGTTATTTCTGTGATTTTCTTCCCTATTCGCCGGAATATGTTCCCGCAATTGTCTTTAAATTCAACAGTTGTGCCTTATATAACAATTTTCGCGTGTATTAAATACTTTAAAGATTCACCAGTTAACTCCTGGAGGCGCGGCTCAACGGAAACATGACACACCTCTTTCAATAAGCTGGCTGTTGTATTGCGAATTTGATTGTGACGAAGAGTAATAAATCCTCCTTTCTTGCAGAATAATGCGTGTTCAAGGTTAAATTTAGTGCCGAATTCACAGTTTTCAGGTCAACGTGATAGTTCCCAACCATATCTAATGCGAATGAGATCCCAAAAATGTTGCTTATTCATAACATATCCTTCGTCTTTTAAAGGTAAAGTCGTCAACCGTGTAGAGCCTCCAGCTTCGCGATTTAATTCGTTTATGCGCTCTTATGGCTACTGTAGACCGACTATTCTCTAGTCTACCCGTCATGAAACGCGAAATATATTAAAGGAGTAAAATGAGAGTAATAAACGCGTACCGTAAAATCTCTAACTAGCGCTCCGGGCGCCTATTTCACACTCCGAATTTTTGGGGGCGCTAACAAGAGACCGGCATCATATAAGACCAGCCCTTAAATCCCTTAAATAAGTCTCCTCACGAAGGCCTATTAGAGAAATGATAGTATCGAATTCACGAAGGCCTATTAGAGAAATGACGGTATCGAACTAGCAGGGGACCAGATATTTTGTAAAAGGTACAAATTAAAACAAGAAAATTCTATTTCACTTTTGTCTTTGAATTATCCGAAATCAGCATATAACTAGAAACCCCTGGGTTTGAAAAATCGCACATTTAGCACTTAAGCATGAACTAGACGCTTTTTCGCTTTCAATGTGTACCGGACTCTCGTAAAGTCGTTTATACAACCATTTCAGTTTAGCTAGCCTGTTCCACATCGCGTTCTATCTGTGATGACAGGAAGATGCTAAATCTACAACCGATCGCATAAATTATAAGACATTTTACGAATTTCGACAAGCAATACAAGCCACAAGTAAAACGTAA
>JAULBZ010000240.1:6116-35839 GCA_032360805.1 Neoturris breviconis
GGCTTATTCGAGGGGGCGCTTATTCAATCAACAAAACTTTAGGTACTTTAAAATTTTCGGGAAAATAGAAAAAACATCACAATGATATGCTCGTATTATACTGTTTCTTCTTTTCTTAATCAATATCTACACCTTCATCATCTGAATTCTCATCTAACATCAAAAAACTGTATATGGATTTTCATTTTCACTAAAAAATGTTTCAAAAAAGGTTGAATTCGAATAAGGGCCCGGGCCCTTAATTAATTTTAAATTTCTAGAAGATTTAACTTTCACTTGGTTTGGATTATTTCTATGATTTTTGTAATGTTTCTTTTGTATTTCTTTTAGGATGATACCACTCGGTGAGAATACTTTTTTGTGTGCTGACAATTTAGCAATTTTCTTTCTTGATCGTGGCAGCTAAAACATCTTGTTTTCAAAAAAATAAGTATCAACTTGAATTTCTAAAGTATAAAAGTTTTGAGTTAGGTCTACATGCTACAATTAATCAGGCCGGTTTTGTCTACCATCCTGAAAAGTCTATACTCTTTTCACTAATTTTTCCGAATCATGCCGAGCATTCAAGATTATTGGCAAAATTGGCCTGATTCATCATATTGTGCAAACTTTGCTTTAATCAAAATAAATAAACAGCACTCAATATTAGGGAGCATCTCCAAAATTCGTTCCCAAGAGAATAGTGCTGAATCAACGATCTTGCAATTGATTGGTTCTTCGTACCAAAAGAAATAATCAATTGCAAGCTCGTTGACACTTAACACTCTTCATCGTATATTTCCTTTCTCAAATTTATTGATTTTGACTTCTTTAAAGCTGCTAAAATACCTGCTTTTTGAAAAAATTTTGGAGATGGCCTCTAAGCATAAATATTCAATGTGGAGAAGTGATCTTTGTAATGAGCAATAAAAAACTGTATTCTGTTTTAGCAACGTTGGAAAAAAGAAGAAAAGGAATTCAAAGAGGGTTAGCTTTTCAGAAACAAAGAGAATTAAGTAAGTGGCAGCATCAGTTGCTGCTGTTAAGTATCAGGGGTTTATTGAATCAACACGACGTGGTCGTAATAAGAACATATATTCACTGTAGAGGAGTGAGGTTTGAGCATAGTTTCAGGCTGCAATCACTTGCAATCTTGCAGTGCTTAAAATAAGAGCAAATCATTACTGTGTAGGAGGGATGTTTGAGCATAACTTGAAGCTATAAAGCCTATAAAATGCTATGCTAAAATCCCTCTTCCACAGTGGTTATTTGTTCTTTAAGCACTGGTTTTGTTGAGGTAAGTGTGAGTATATATTTATAGAGCATACTGAGGCCATCCTTAAAAAAGTTCTTGTTTCTTGTCCAGGACATGCAAATTTTATTTCTCTTTTGGTTGCAAAAGGAAAAAATAATTTACAACACTTTTTAAAGTGTGTGTAGCTAATAGATTGATTGCAATTCCAAGGAATCGAGACTGACAAATTTAGGTTGTAGCTCATGCTTTATATTTACATACATAATGAACTCTTCAGAGAATACAACAAAAATGTTCTAATCGGGGAAACGAGTGATTTAATACTGTACTGTAAGCATATTTTTCCTGATCACTGGTACATCTAACATCTATAGTTTTATGAAACTATCATATTTTAAAACATTTCTCTCTTTTGATAATAATTTATTAAGACTTGTGGTGGAGCTATTACAGATTACAGATTTTCAATAATATTTAATACGTGTTTCAGAGTTCAAGCCATTTACTGCGGTCGAAATAAGAGTGAAATAATTACTGTGGAGGAGGCAGCCTGAACTGCTCAAAAATCACTCCTCCACAATGATTATTTGCTCTTACTTCGACCACCGGTTATTTTTCCAACAAAGCATAATTGTATTACCAAGCCTCAAGATAATGGTTGGGTAGCACCTGTGGAGGAGTGTTTTTTTTAGTACTAAAAGAGGGAAGCGTTTATCGAATATCATAATAAAGTAAAGAATTATTTCAGTATTGTACTGTACTACACTACATCTGTAAGTAGGAGGTTGTCCCAATACGCCAGTTTTTACATAACTTTGGCCAGATAAAATAAACAAACCATAGATAGATCTTTTCATAAAACAATAAAAACAAGGCGCCTGCCGCCTGAAGCAAAACCGGTTGCCATGCAACAACTTTCTTTATGCGCACTGCACATAAAGAAAGCTACTGCTTCACAAAAAACTCCACCCCAAGCAACGAGCACCCTACCCCCACTGTTCCACGAAAAGGTCTACCTAATTCCAATCTAATAGATTAACAAATTGAAAAAATTGGAGTGACGGCCGCTCAAAGCAGAACCTGTCGCAGCACAACCACTTCCCTCAAAAAGAGAGTTATCGCACTACAACAAACCCCACTCCAAGCAGCCAACACCACACCCTCATGTATCCATGAACAAGTCTACTAGAGCCTGTTTGCAGAAAGTTATTTAGTGGGAGGATGGTGAAATATCTGTTTTGCTCTACCCTCTACCATTCCTGCCCCGAGAGGGGGGGGGCGCATCCTTGGTGGTATTAGACGCCTTCTGTGCCACATTTTGGCCACAATTGTTTAGTTTTGCTTGTATTTGTTGGGTTGAAAAACCAGGGATTTTAATTGAGCAGAAGCACAGCTACATACTGCCTTCCATTGTTTGGCTCCCGCAGGTGATAATTCTATTTTAAGTTTTGATGTTGTATTGCAGGCCAAAGATAGGGCCCTTGATGAAGATCCATCGCAATTTCTTTGTTTGTTTGTTGGAGGTCATCTGAAACGGATTAGTAAAGTAAAGAATTATAGGATGACTTTATAGGATGACTTAAATAGTTTCTTTGTGAAACATGATCCAATCTGTTGGAAGTTTGTTGACGTAAACATTCATTATTGTTCTTATTTCTACTACTGGTGATGAGTGGAAGACGTATTGTATACCTTCACATCTTTGGAGATGCTATATAAGCTGCTATTTTAGGTTTCTTGCAATCAACTAGGACAATTACTCTGTCAAAGCTAACATCACTTTAAAAGTCGTTGCTATAGAAATTTTCCAAGGAATGCCTGTAATATTTCCTTAGCAATAAATATATACCATAAATAGTAATGTTGGCTTTTCACATCAAGTTGTTGTTTGGTGGGCTTCATTGATTTAAATCTTGATGGCAGGGATTATAATAACTGCCAATCATCAATGTGGAGGAGAGATTTTTCAATATTCAGCCAAATTGACTGGAAATATTCTGAAAATTCTCTCCTCTACAGTGATGACTGGCAGTTATTTTAACCACTGAAATTGTATTTTTAATATTGTGATATCTTCTCCAGGTTGTTCTTAAAAGACAACGACAAAGATTTTGCAGAAAATGGTATGATTTATTTCAATCTCTTCTGACTATAAGTTACCTTTATCATTGTTTGAAATAAGAACAAATAATCACAGTGGAGGAGGATTTTTCGAGGATTTTTCGAACTTAGAGCAATGCTCAAAAATCAATCCTCAACAGCAATCATTTGCTCTTATTTCAAACACCGTTTATAATTTTTCAATAATATGAAGTCTGAAATACATTATCATTTTAAAATTATCATTTTTTGGGAGAGGGAAAACATAATGGTCTTACAGAAATAAAGATAATTTTTTGCCTGTCGTTTTAAAAATATTATATATTTTTTTACTGTTAGACGTGCTCAACTTTCATCATTTAAAATTATAATTTCTCTAGAAGTGTTCATTATAATATTTAAAATGAAGTAAAGAATGACAATTTAATGTATATTTTCTTGTGAAGTTATTCTGCATCAATTTTACGTTCTTATGGCAGTGTCATTTTTTTGCAAAATTAAAAATATACTACTTAAACACGCTCTTAATTGTTTTAGAAAACGAGAATAAACATGAAGCACAACATAACGAGTAAGTTCCTTTGATTTTATGTCCAATAATTCACGAAAACTTCAAATCTGCTTGGAAATCTTCCGGTATTCAAGTTTTCACCAAGGTATTATAATAAACTAGCTTTGAGCCCCCACAAGCTGCAAGAATAATAACCTTTTTGTAGAAATTATCTTGTTGCATCACTTTGTTTTTTTCTTCAAAATAACACCTTCGAATCTCAGTACATATAAACTAAATAACACAGTTTGTGTTAACGCACTCTTATTACCCATTATATAATTTGGTAAAATAAAAATTGATATCACCATATTTTTTCCCATGATAGCAAATGTACCGTAAAAGTTTACAAGTATAGGAAACTTTGTGGGAATTTCTGTTGGGTGGATTTGGGGATTGTTTTTGTTTTGTATATGTCAGTAAAGCCTTACAGTGTTTCATGCACCTTATCACTTTAAACCAGAGTGTAACACAGGCAGAAATTGCAAAAAAAAAAAAAGAAAAAAAAAAGTCCCTGCAATTTCTGTTAGTCACAAAAGTGTGGTCCAAATCGCAAAGATGCTGTAGAAACTAATTTTTTACCAACAGCACAAGTCAGAAGATAATGTCCTGACTGTAGCAATTCAAGGTCAAGCTGTCCTTTATACAGAAAAATAACAAATTTATTGAAACTTTTCGACAGAGTTCTTTGACAGACATACTGTACCATGAGAAAGGATTAATAAATAATAAACATGCGGGAACTCTTATGAAATAACATGCTTATTCTGTCTGGGATTCCGCACTAATAATATTATTATTTGTTAATGTTTCACTCAAATCTGTATCATTTTATTTTTGCACACTATAAACTGTTCAAATATAGACTGTTTTCATGTGAGATTTCGATATTTTACACTCTTTTCAAATTGCTTTTTAGAGAGTATTATGTTGCTGACAATTTAGAAGGTTAGATTTCTTTATAATGTTTAATGTTTAGTACAGTGGAGTGTGTTTCAATCAGATAAATAGATATCTTATGTCAACAGAATTAATCAGGTAATCAAGCCTAAAAGAGGGTCCAGAATACTGACACTTCCCTCTCAATATCAAGGAAATTATGCGCCCCTTTTTCACCAAAAACTTAAGCAAGCAGTCCTTGAAGTTCACTGCCGTAATCACCTGTGGAGGGCCGGCTGAAAATTATGTTCAAATGCACAGGTTATTGTCGTAGTGAATTTTAAAGACGCCCAAGGTTTTAATAATGTAAGAATCTTTTGGTGACTCGTGTTTCATCACGTTTATTTATTAATTTTAGCTTACACTGGTGAAGAAGGAAATAAAGCTGACGATGTGAGCAGTGGTCAAAATGAGAGCAATTAATTACTGTGGAGGAGTTGTATTGGAGCATAGCTTTGGAGGATAAAACCTATGCTCAAATATCCCTCCTCTACAATGATTATTTACTTTTGTAAGTATTGGATTAAAGCAAGTATTTGGCAATATCATATGCATTTCAGGAGGATTTTTTTTTACAGATGAAAAAATTTGTCTGATGTGCAAAAACAAAATAAGAATTAAACTAATGTTGTATGTTTGATTTATGGCTTAGAATTCAATTCACTAGAATCTGATTGTTTGAATGATATATATGCATTATATCAAGTTTTTTTAAGATTGTATTTGATATAATGCAGAGCAGTTACTTGCATCGTCTCAAAAGCACAAGGTTAAAATAAAGGTGAATTAACACTACAAAGGCGTGCTCTATCACAGTATTTCCAAGCTATTTAACCTTAAGAATGTATTTTGCAATGGAGATTATCTTTAGGCATGTGATTTACTGATTTTAGGGTGCAACAATTTTTGAACGCACTGTGTATGGTGGGTTAGACATGGATATGACCAACCAACTTGATAATGACATGTTCCCAGATGACAGCAACGATTCTGATGATATTAGTAAAATTATGAAGGTACAATTAGCCCGTGCTGTGAATGAAAGTATGGTGGACGTTAAACCTGCTATGTCTCGTAAATTCATTGTGCCATCTCCACATCAACTAAAATCAACCGACAGAAACAGGACACTCATCTTTCATGATGACACTGATAGTATGGATTTGTCATATATTAAGTCATCTCTTGATAATGATACTACCTCTGGTTATGTTTCGAAAATAGATTCTGCAGAAGAAGATCTGAGGAAATTTTCTGCTAAATCATTCATGGCCAATTTGAAAGATGAATCAAATTTGCCAAAATTGAGCTCAAAAGCATTTCTATCTATGCTTGAAAGGAAAAATGCAGAGACGAGCATCCGGGAAAATTCATACGAAAATGAGATCCATGTAAATAATCAACCTGCGGATCAACTTCAAGGTAACCTTCAACCATTTGCTGCGGTGAATTTACCTTCTATGTCAGGGTTCCGTGCCATTAGTCAGCAATTAATGTCAACATCCAGTGTGCAGAAATCTGAGATAATTACTCGTAACTCTCCGAATGATAAAATGTTACGTAATGATACGGTTTTATTTGAAGAATCTAACGACAGTATGGAAATGACAGGATTGATCAATAAAACTTTGATTGTAAATGGTGAACAGGTTGTCATAAGTACTAGTAATAAAGATGATGATGATGATGTTAGTAGCGACTCTGGCAGAGATACACCATCATTTATTTCTAGAATGAGGGATTTGCATACAGTTGACGAAGCAGGGGAGACACCAAAAAATATTGATAATGTTTCAACCAGTAGAGACATTTCGACACAATCTAGATCACCATCAGTTAAACCATTGCGTAAATCACCTCTACATGAGTTGATGTTATCCCCTCCGCATCCAATACAACATTCACCATTGCAAGACATGACATCATCTACGCATCAAATTGAAAGCGCGGTCAATATAACTAATTTACCGGGTGGAAGTTTTCTAGCTAAATCAGATTTAGCAGTATCAGCAAATTCACCACTCATGTTGTTGGACACATTAGCCAATCTTCAGACTCAAGTCTCGGATTTGAGTACAACGCTACCTGCGAATGTTTTGGATGCTGTTTTAACATACTCTGATTATATTAAGAAGCATGGTAAACCAAGTGGTCTTGATTTGTCGTCTCAAAGTCACGTTCAATCTGCAAATATTTATAAGAAACAGCAAGCATTACAACAAAATGTAAACGAAATGGAATCAACGGTGCTTTGTCAAGTATCTACTATCAGTTCTTCTGACCCATCCGATACTAAAATGGTTAGTTCATCTAAGCTAGCTGGAGTGAATGTAGTCGACACTCAAGAAATAAAGTCTTTATCAACACAAAATGATAATATTAATCACCGTTCCTTTGTCACAGCTGATCAAGATATAAGTGTTTGGCCTGAAAACCTTGCTATCAAAAGCTCCAGTGGAAATCATAAAGAACAAACAAAAACCTTCAATAAAAGTTTGCCAAACTTGGTATATGATGAAGAAATCAATAACACCTTCGAAGAAAAATATGGAACTACCAACCAGAGTTGTTCATTGGTGAGTGACATTAAAAATAATTCATTCAATAAAACCGTACTTGTTGATCAGAATGGAACGGCGTATCCTGAAAATCTAGCCACGAAGAGCTTTGTTGTAGCTGAAAAAGATGCAGTTAAATTTTCAAAAGCAAATAAAACTATGCCCAATTTTCTCTTCAATGGAGAAAGTAATGAAACACTGCAAGAAAAACCATTTGCTAGCCGTAATTGTTCATTGGTGAGTGACATTAAAAATAATGCAGTCAATAAAACCGTACTTGTTGAACAGAATGAAACGGCGTATCCTGAAAATCTGGCCACAAAGAGCTTTGTTGTAGCTGAGAAAGACGCAGTTAAATTTTTAAAAGCAAATAAAAGTATGCCCAATTTTCTTTTTAATGGAGAAAGTAATGAAACACTGCAAGAAAAACCATTTGCTAGCAATAACTATTCATTGGTGAGTGACATTAAAAATAATCCAGTCAATAAAACCATACTTGTTGAACAGAATGAAGCGGGAAATATTGAAAATGAAACTAAAAGTAGCTTCCTGGAAGTTGATAAAGATGCAAGAAATATATCAGAGACAAGCAAAAGTATACCCAATACTGACATTTATGAAGATAAAGAAGTTACAGTTGATGATCAGGCAATAATTCCATTGATAGTTGGTGCAAGTGCATTTGTTCCTTATAAGAAATTTGATACAAACGCAAGAATGCCAGATGAAACACTTATCAGTCAGGCAACAGCAGATTTCCCAATATTGGAGCATTTACCCACCAGTCAAGATATTGTTATGGAAACTCCACATGAAGCATATGCTCTTGAACATTCTCCATTAGATAATAATGAAAATCTTACTCAAAATGTTGTTATAGCTGAGAAAACAGTTGAAATTGCTTCCATCAACAAACATACGAATTCTGATTTAGCCACAAAGGTTAAACAAAATAATTGTGAAGTAAATCCTCTTGATCATACATGCACAATTCCAATACAGAAACCGATAGAGAATGTTATGATGATAGAAAATGTTATGCATACTATAGAAACGCACAAAGAACAACCAGACTGTACTTATAATATAGAGTCAAATGAAAGCAAAGAGTTTATGCTGAATGAAACCTACCAGGTTCGAGAGAGTTATTTGTTAAAGAAAGTGGACGGTGATGCAAAGAAGAAGAAAAAAGATCGACGTGGAACATATACAATATCAAAATCTGATAACCTTTTACCGAGTAGTGAAGAAACGATAGTTGGAGGTGATAATTGGCTGGAGGAAGATACTGATTTCTTGGGGAAAACGTTAAACTTTAAAACCCCTATGGCAAATAGTTCTGTACTCATGCCGAAAGTGGAAAGTTCGGACTACAAGTTGTTATCCGATGAAGATACAGATAGATTTGAAGTGAAGCAGACACAGAAAACAGCCAAGTTAAATTCTAACTCAAAAAATGATGAAATATCTAAAAACCTTACAGAGACTGTCGACATGGATATGACGAACAAATTACTATTACAAAGTTCAGATGATGTTGCAGGTAACAAGGAAGTCACGGATACCTATTCTTTAGGTAATACAAGTATTACCAAGAGAAGGAAGCATCCAGAATTTGATGGTACAATGAATGGAACCAAAACTGACATAAATAAACTGGATTTATCAACATCTTGGTTAACAAAAGAAATTATGCCATTGTCAATCACTGAAAGAGGTATTTAATGATCCCATGTGGAGGAGTGTAATTTGAGAATACTTTTCAGCTTCAAAGCTGAAAATTACACTCAAAACACTCCCCCACAGGTGATATCCAGCAATTAATATTCAGCCTAGATTTTTAGTGCAAATTTTAGTAAATTTATGTCCAATTTAATTATATATTGTCCCTGTTTAACAACAATTATTTTCACCTGTAACATAATGATGATCAGTTATGATGGTTAACTACTTTTGGGCCTATCAATATGTTTAAACAATTTTTAATGGCCCATCGATGTTTTACTTTTAAGAATAGTTAGAAATAGTGAAATAAATGATCACCTAATTTGATATCTGTAGTATCCTCGACAAGCATTCCAATGGACGCATCCCATCTGTAGTATCCTCGACAAGCATTCCAATGGATGCATCCCATGAGATCTTAAGTTAAAAGTTTGAATAAGTATCTTTTCCCCCATAGTTGCAATTCTGTAACATTAAGAGTAGTCGTAATAGTCGTAATTTTACAAAAAGGAATAAACTTGGAATTTTAAATCCTGATTCATAATCACAAGCAGAATCAATGCAGAAAATATTTTGGAGTGACATGCCCATTTCCATCAATTTGATCTAATTTTTATGGTTTTTGACCCCAATTGTATACCCAATTTCTATAGCAATGATACTAATCCTTAAAACCATGTTACAGAGCTATGTTTTACCTCTCAGAATCAATCAACAGAAATTAAAAAGCAATTCCCAGTCAATTTTTGCTTGTGTTTGAAAAGAGCACATACTTTTTTAAAAAAAGTCGACAAAGTTGAAAATCTGATGATGTCATAGCAAAAGAATTTATACCATTTTGAAAAGATCTTATGCTGGGCTATAATAATGCCAAGTTTCATAGCTCCAACGTTAATACTTCGGGAGCCCCCCTAGGTAAAATATGCTACCCTGGGTAAAATAGAGTTAAGGAAACAATATAAAGTATCATAAATTCATTTATAGTAAAACCCCGTACTCAGAAAAAAGAATTGGCCACTGAGAAAAGACAATTCGCGGTAAGTCTGTATAAACTACTACTACTGAGTTGGGCAGTCCTTAAAACAATTATCTGTTTGCTGTAACCTGACCAACCCAAAACAAAAATGGGATGAGCGTCTCTCCTATCCATGTGACTTTCAACGACAATGCTCTCCTTTGCAGTACTGTAAATAAATTATGATGTTCACAGGAATTTACATCTTAAAAACTATTTCGCTAGTAAATGAAGTTTAAATGGTCTTCATGTTTATGTATGGATTATTATTATGTGCAAAAATAACATTCTTATAATAGGGTATACATTGAAGGATGGTGTACTAGGGTACTTTGTGTGCCCTCTCTTTTTTACCCTGAAACATGGCCGGAACCACTTTACAGGGGAACAAGTAGATGTTGCTTGAAATCCCCCCTGAGATAGGGGGATACAACCCTCAAGAGCCACTACTGAACGTTGAGTTGTTATTTGTTTAAATAATTTGTCTCATTTTATTTCCACCAGGAATCGATGTTAAAAGAGAATTTGTCGCAATCAATTACAGGTATTCATTGTTCGAAATGAGAGCAAATAACCATTGTGGAGGAGAGATTTTGAGCTCACTTCTGTACAGTGATTATTTCAAACCCTGATATTTTGCTTACTACTAGATGAACTTTTGTTTATTAAGTGACAAGACATAGATAAACAGAGGTCGAAATCGCGTCTGGTAATATCATAGTTTGTACCTGCCCTCCAACCCCTACTAAAAATATTGGAATAAAAGGATATTGATTAATTGTACAATTGTGAGAAGCACAAGACTCAATTCTCTTTTGTAACCAAACTGCAGACCAGGAACAACACCAAAGAAATTAGTAAACGGGATCAAATTTAAAAACAACTTAGACGGAACATATTAATATTTTAAGGGTTGTGGAGCATGGGTGTATAGGCACCACTATGTTTGCAAGCGAAATTTTAAGACAGGCAAGCCAGAAGAGAAACACCAACCAGAAAATAATTTAGAGGCGTGACCAAGAATACATTATCAACAATGGGCATAACAGCAGGCGATAAACCTTAAACAAGTGGAGGGACAAATGAATGAGAATCACGACCAAGTTTCTCATCATTAGAAACTTTGTAATTGATAAGAATACATAGATTTATCAAAGATGTTCTTATTTTGAGCAAAAAGATGAAATCTCAAATTATTTTTCAGGTTACTGCGTCATGGGTTAAATGGGATAAATATGAGACACCATCTTTTCGCCTAAGATAAGAACATCTCTGATAATCTATACTGCTACCAGTCCAAATGTTTTACTATTGATTTATCCTAATAGTTGTTGATATGTTTGCCTGCTTTTTTTCAAGATTGTCCCTGTTGTTGAAAATGTGGGTGTTTGATATTTTAAATAGCCAAATCTTTTAAAATAAAACAATACTCTATTATAGAAAAGAAGAAAACCTTGAACGATGACAACATATCAAAAACTGAAGTGGTTAGCATTGTTCGAAATAAGAACAAATAATCACTGTGAAGGGGTGATTTTTATGCTCAAAAATGTCTCCTCTACAGTGATTATTTGTTATTACTTTAAACACTAGTTCAATTTAATTTTTTCTTCCTGTTAAGGTTCTGTAAAGTTAATGAAATAATCTCTGGAGGTGAACTTTTATAGGATAAATAGTGAGGGTTATGGAAGAGTTATTGATTTTGTTAAATCAGTGAAGGAAGGTATTCAGTCCGGGAGAGAAATTGATTTTGACAGTGTTGATGTGATCACTTCTTCGTAAAAAATATTGTAAAATGTTAACCAATCCAGTGAGAATAATATGCCGTTATAATAAACCCTGAAAGAGATTGCAAAGAATAATTTGGAAAACGAGGTGTTAGCTGCTTAAAGTAGAACTTGATGCAATAACGTCCTTTTTGTGCACCTTTTCTTTTTTCTTTTAGTCACCTGTACAGGTAATAAGTATAGAAGAATTGCAAAGAAAAATGAGAGGTTAGTTAATTTTCTGTTGTAGCAAATATGAAACTGTTGCTTCTTCAAAAAGAATATGAGTCGAAGTTGTCGAAATACATCTCATTTAAGACAATAATAATATCAAATGTATGTCACTGAGGATATCCTAAAATTATTGTTTGTTTTGCGTAACCCGACCGACCGTAAGTTTATCGTACCGAGTGCAAAATGTTTGGGTCGGTGCCAGTAGTTTAAGGATTGCGGAGCGAGGGTGTACTACTATGTTCACAAGCGAAATTTCAAGACAGGCAAGCCAGCAGAGGAACACAGGTAACAGGCAGGACCGGACTGAGGCATAGAAAAGGCAGCAGAACCAAGGCACCAGATAAGGACTATAGGCAAAGGAAAGATCCCAGCAGAAGAGAGGCACAGGGAAATGGACCAAGGAAAGACATCAGAACCCAAGGTACCAGACACTGTGTTGTATCTCTTTGTTATAAGCATAACTTTTGAATTAACTTTGCAACAATGTAATTGAAAGAATAGAAATTAACATTTCGTCCGTGCAATACTATTATAGTATTTTTATTTGAATAGTTAAAAACATTTATTTGTCAAGAATATTTCTATAAAAGAAACCGTGTTTAATGACACGAGTATTATTATTATTATAATGCTAAATAATACAAATAAGTATATACACGATCAACCGAACCAACTGGTGAATGCGAGATAATCAAGTTAAAATACATCATTTCCATAAAATAATCGGACAAAGGTGTTGTCAAGATGGTAGACTCGTTTTTTCACTGAACTAAATGGGAATTTTCTCTCGATTGCTGCCAAAGGAGCTACGCGCGCTTTTGCTTTGCAAAAATTTAAAATATATTTTTTTGCACTGAAAACAGCTGATCTACCGACCTTACATTACGACAAATACCGACTGTACAATTTTTTTTATTCAACGTCTAGAAGAAAACTTTTTTTTGTTTGTTTTTATATATGTATACTCCTTTATTTTATAGCTAGATTCATAGATTCAAGCATTATGGAAGTCTATGCGGAACCGCGAACCTCATCTCTTAACAATAATTATTTACGTGTAATATTACTGTAGCAAATCCCTGAGATCTAGTCTGTATAAAAGATCTAGTCTATATAAAACAAGAAACGCTGTAGGCTAAATTAGAGAATGCGAGTTTCTTGCGACTATTTTTTTCTCAACTAATTTTTGATTCGACTTTGCCTCCAATAAGGCATTTTTATAACGGGATTTTCAACCAATCATGTTCTGCTATTTGATAATGAGTCAAACAAATTTCCCCAGGGAAATCCCCATCTTTAAAATATATTTCTCTCTAAGTCCAGCAAAGAAGCTACTATCTTGGATTACGATCACATGCTGTCCTTCTTGTCCAGTCCAGTACTTGTAGTTCAATTTGAGATTTTCCTTGTTTGTATTAAACAGCTTATATATGTTGATGTAAGTGTTCAGCTTTAAACAATTCACACTTGTACACACTGGACTGGATATGTGTTGACATGTGGTACACTTTAAAACAGAGCAAAAGTGTTAGATATAGGCCAGTTTTAAGCATTTTTTTCTCTAGACTTTGACCAAACAAATGTGTACCGACCAACCGTCCGACTCGCCATTTTTTTCCATAGTCGGGTTAACGCAAAATAAACAATTAAATATGGACAACCTGATATTATTTACAAAGTCTAAAAATAATGGCACGATTATAGATTAATTATCTTACAGGGCTTGAAATAATTGCCGAGCATCACTGTGGTGGAGAGATGTTTCAGCCGATTTGGCTGGAAATATTCTGAAAAATCTCTGCTCTATTTTCTATGCAGGCATCAAAGATAGTAAAACTAGCAATGAATCAGACAAATCATCCAAACATTCTTCTGCTAATATTCCGAAAATTCCCTGTGATGTACCTGAAACTGTGGATGAAGAAGTAGAAGAACTAAGCCAACCCAATTCTGATGCTACTTCCAACAGCAGTAGTCCTATGGTATTGTCTGTCCCCAAACGAAGAAGAAGCTCACAACGTTTATCTGCTAGAAATACCCCAGTTAAGAAAGAAGTCACAAAAAAGACACCTGTAAAAGAGACACACAAAACTCCTATCAAACAAACATCAACAAAGAAGACACCCATAAAGAAAACACCTGGGAGAAAAACACCCCTCAAGAATAGCTCTCTTAAAATCTCACCTGTTTCTGTAAGAGTAACGCCTGTAACAGCTAATAAGTTACCTGTTAAAAAGACACCCTATGCTGATGAAAAGATAATTCAAGAAAATGAGGAGGTATGAGTATTATTGTCAATTTTCATCAAATGCTGCTTTCTATGGTCTCGGAAATACTTTGTGAACCTTTAACATTAATTGTCACTGCTCAATGCAACGGACTAACTCAAAATGTTGCTCTAAAACCAACGTTTTTGGTAGGCTCAAATTAACTAATATTCAATAAAAATGAATATGTACAGAAGTGTGTTAGGTCAACGGACTTTAATACAAAGAAACCGATCCATTGCAAGATTGTTGTACTCTGTAGATTTTATTTTTAAGACGGTCCCTAAAGAGCAAATAATCACCTAGGAGGATGGAGTTTTGAGCACAGCCTCAGTCAATTGAAATCACTCTTATTAAACTACAAGGAAGGGGTTTAAGGAACTATTAATTGGTTGATTTACATATTACAAAAAAAACCAATTCAGTGGTAGAAATAAGAGTAGAATAATCACAATAACTTTTTAGCATAGCTTTAGGCTACAAAGCTTGAAGCTATGCTCCAAAATCTCTCTTCCACAGTGATTCTTGTTTCATCTGCTGGAATTTTTCCAAGATCTTTGACTATGCATTCATCTCTTCCAACATTATTTTGAGACAATCTTTTAGTGTTTGAAATAAGAGCAAATAATCACTGTGCAGGAAGTGATTTTTTAGCATTGCTGCGTGTCCGGATAGCCTGAAACAATGCTCAAAAATTACTCCTCCACAGTGATTATTTGTACTTATTTTAAACACTGTCTTTCTTCTTTAACAAAAGGATATCAATGCCTTTGTTTCAAAACCAAAAACTCCTCGCATTTCACCATCAAACAAGACTGTAGATGAAGTTCAGGATATTAGTGGCTTTATATCAAGACCAAAAATTCCCCGTGATTTACCATCAAATTTGTCCGAATCTATGAAAGAAACCGACAAACAAGCTGATGTATTACAAGTGCTTGACACTACAAGTAAGGAGAAAAGTGTTGCTAGTCCTCGACGTTATTTAAAGAGACTTAATGAAAATGAACATGTTGAAGAATTATGTGTCACAAGTGAGGAGAAAACTGTTGCTAGTCCTCATCGGCGTTCAAAGAGATTTAATGAAAGTGGACATGTTGAAGAATTATGTGCTCAAAAGAAAGTTCAAGAGGAACAGACTGGTAAGATCTCATATTATTTAGGATAATATGCTAGGCAAAAAATGATCGCACAGCAGATAATTTATAGTTAGTTAGAACCCTAATCTTTTTTTTCTTTTTTTCAAATCAATGGAAGTTGCTCTTGTTATTGACTGTGTAGATATAGATAAACACAATTTGTCTTTTTTAAATCCACCACAAAAATTACATCCTTTATTGTATTTATGCAGTGATCGAAATAAGAGCAAAGAATTGCTTTGGAGTAGTGATTTTTTAGTATTGATTCGTGCTACAAAGTCTGAATCTACACTCAAAAATCCCTCACAGTGATTATTCCCATTTCGACCACTATTTTATGCAGGTATTAGTCCTCCAGTCATTAGTTAATTTTCATTCTAATCTAGATAAAACAAAGCCAACAGAAGATACGAGGTATCACTTTAATTCTTATAATTCTTCCCATTTCTTATATAGTCAAACTCACATTGCTTGTCAATCCTTCTGACGACAGTAATGGCGCTTATTTGCTGTAAACACAGTTCGTTCTACATCCAGTAGGACTTCTTGACGGATGGTGTGAGCTTTGAATCTCACTAAGTTACAACTGATGTATCCTTGTAAGGGTACCCTGTATCCTGTAAAGTATGATGCCAAGTTTAGACTAAAACCCCGCACATCTCAATTCACCAATTCTATAAAATAAATGTTTCTCTTTTTGTACACCTACAATCATGGACGTGAAATAAGAGACATTTTACAAATTTTGATGAACAAAACACGCCACAAGTAAAACCAAAATGTGGAAAACGACGTCTCTAAGTCTCTAGAAACTTATTGAGTAGACTTAAGATCTTAGGACCTTTTGCAAACTCGATGAATTCTGTTGTTCCCAGCAGCCTAGTACCCAAGTGGAACAAATTCGAATTTTTGTGCCATTCATCTTGCTAATCAAAGTTATAGACTTTTTCTCTAAGTTGAGATTTCGACTTTTTGCAAACATTTCACTATGTAACTTTGAGGTTTGAACTCACAACACACTCTGATCCTGCTGGCTGCAGAACTGGCACCCTAATCTACTGTGCTATAAGGCCACTTGCAGATGATTCTCCGTTCATAGTCGTTTCCAACTACTAAACTGAAATGTGGATTTTTTGTTTTAATTTCTTCCATATTTTAAATCCTACGATTGCTATATTGCTGGTGTAATAAAAGTTTCAAGAGTTTTTTTTATATTTCATAAACAATAACGAATTAAAAAGCGTCATTATTTCAGTAATAACATAAACGCGGTGGTAGGACTATGAACGAATAATCATCTGCCAGTGGTCATTAAGCACAATTAAGTCACACCACACTCCAGGTACTGTGCTATAAAGAAAAATGAGTTTGTTTATCCACATTGTGATGTGTATTAAAGAAATTTTTCATTTCTCATGTGAGGATTACAGCACCAATCTAAGCGCTGGCTCTAAGGGACACAGAAACTTCTGGTACCACATATAAATTATACATAAGTTGTAACTTAGTGAGGTTTAAACTCACACTTCGGTACCAACATTTATTCCTCTTTCTCTATATTTAGTCACGTGTTTTGTGTATAATGAAATAGGGGCATGTTGTGAGGTTTTCTTCCCTATCTATGTATCAACAACGTTTGTTTATTTTAGGAAAACTGAAGGGATAAATGAGATAGTTGTTCCCTTGGATGTGCACTCCATTCAGGTATAATGTCTCTTAGCAATGATGTTACTTTCCATTGAGGTAATATCTGTCCTTCAAAATAATTCACTTTAGTAAAGTAATAGCAAATCATCACTGTGGAATATAATAATTTTTTTAGTTTTGTCTCTCTTTCTACATCAGTGATTATTTATTTCTGTTTTGAGTACTGGTTTTAGTACTGTTCCAAAGCAAATCTGAATAATAAAACAAAATCAAGATTGAACACAAAAGGTCTAAATTCAGCAGTGATTAAAATAAAAATAAATAAGCACTGTGGAGGATGCATTTTTAGCATAATTTTAGGCTTTGAAGCCTGAAGTTATGCTCAAAAATCCCTTCTTGGCAGCTCTTATTTTGAACACTGTTCATGTTGAACATGCAGTTTTTAAACAGAACATTTTAATCACTGTGGAGTAGGGATTTGAAAGCATAGCTTCCAGCTACAAATCCTGACGCTCAAAAATCCCACCTCTGCATTGATTATGTACTCTGTATTTCGTTTACTTATTATTCATGGTGAATTAGTTTGTCAGGACGCATCATTCCTAATTGGATTTGTGATGTAAGCAACAAATACATTGATTTCGGCTTTTGTTTTCATTGCCGTCATCATCGTGGTAGTTTCAAAAGTAGCCGTATTTTGGCGTATGACTAACAATTCTATCGGGAGAATTTAAACAATAAAGTTTTTGCACATTGAAGTTGGGAGGTTTTGAATACCGTATTTCTAGTTCCGTAATTATAGGTTTATGGTTTGATTATGATTTAAGTTTATAGGTTCATGGCGTGGTTTGGTTTTGGTTATGACTTAGGTTATAGGTTTGTAGTATGGTTATAGTATGGTTGGTATGGTTTGATTTAATTTGGCCATTGTTAGGGTATGGTACTGGTATATTATGGTTACAGTATATTTATGGTTATGGATGTGGTATGGTTATGGATGTGGTATGCATATGGTATGGTTGTGGCTAGGGTTATGATATGGTTATGCTTTGGTTATGCTATGGTTATGTTTTGGTTATAACATGGTTATAGTATGGTTGGGGCTAGGGTTATGATATGGTAATGCTTATTACGGTATTGTGGTATGGTTGTGATATAGTTACGGCATGGTTTTGGTATGGTTGCAATATGTTATGGTTATGATGTGGTTAGTTTTGGTTATGGTATGGTTATGGTATGGTATGGTTATGCTATGGTTATGATACGGTTATGGTTATATGGTTATAGAACAGTTATGGAATGGGTATGGCCATGGTTATATGGTTATAGAACAGTTATGGTTATGTGGTTGTAGAACAGTTATGAAATGGTTATCGTATGGTTAAGGCGTGGTTATGTTTGGGTTTATAGGTTATCGGTGTGATTTAGGTAAATAGGTTATCACTTACCACTTATCTATGAATTGGTTTCTTTGGTACAAGATTGTTGACTCAGTATTCTGCTCTGTAGATTTTACTTTTGAGAATTCTGCTTTGTAGATTTTATTTTTGAGACGGTCCCTGTTGGTTAGTATATAAAAACAATTATATTAATGATTGTTGACTCAGGCTCTCCATCACAAACACATTACAGCCATGGTTGCTAAACTTCATCATGACAAGAGTTATAATAACTGCTAGTCATCACTGTGGTGCGCTGAAAACGTTCTAAATAAAACATCACCTCTCCTAGTGATGGCTAGCAGTTATTTTAAGTTCTGCTGTGGTAGATAAGTACTTTATATACTCAAGCTCACAATATTGATTGTGATACCTCAACAATATCCCTTCGTTTTTAGGAGACAGATATTCAAGTAATATTCAATACTTCACGGTAATTTATTTTTTGTTGTTTATACAAGGTTATTGAGCAACCTGTAAATGATGAGTGCTACAAATTAGGCGAAGCTCGATATGAAATGCTTGCCAACGGTTTTCACAGCAAAAATAGCCACCTTCTCTCTTGTTCAAACTTATCGGAAGTAATGAAGACAGATACAAACTGATTCAATCGATCCAACTGAAAGTGATATGTTTTGCAGCATGCAGGGATCAGTTTGATCAGTTGACTTGGAATGTCGTATCCTTGAACCTGACTGGTTTATCTTTACTGTTTTAAATTATAGGAATGTTGGTTGGAAGAATGTTAGTCTAAGCGATAATTCTGTGTGTATATCATTCAATAAATATCGTTGTCATCAGTTGACGATTGAATTTTCAGGTTTGTTTCACAAAGTTTCCCATATAAAATATGATTTTAGTACATGCTCACTTACTTGCATAGTAACATAAAATAAGTGAAATAAAATTCATACAAATTTCACCCAACATGCTCCACCATCATCCAACATCATCCAACACATTGGATCAATCAAGTTGCAACAAGTTGGATCCAACATGTTGGAACTGTTTCATAGGCCTTATAGCTGTATTATATAGACCACAGGCACCAGGGTTGGAGTATGGTGCGAACTCAAGAAGAAAACATATAATAAGTGATGTAAAGCAAAGTAAAAACATCAATATTGGACAAATACTTACAGACAACCCTACACAGTCATTGTGTTGCCGTGCTATAGCTTTGTATGCAAGCCTTTAACTTATGCTGGAAAGTTTACATTTTATGCAAGACATACATACACCTCAATCTTGACTGGAAATCAGTTCCTACGATTGAAAAATCACTGTAAAAATGATACTGAAGCAGGCCTCTGAATTCACGTTGGCATTCCCTTGTGGAGGAGCATCTTTGGAGAAGCCAATAAAGTCATTGAACTCTTTCCACAGCTGAATTGCAAATTTTCTTTTATTTGGTTCAATACAGTGTTTAAAGTTTAAGTATTATCACTGTGGAGGAGTAATTATTGCGCATAACTGCAACCTACAAAGTCTGACGCTATGTGCAAACATTTATCCTCCCTAGTGATTATTAAATTTGCTCATTATTTTTAAACACTGTGATATTTACTTTGAATTAATTTCAGGAAACCTGATTGTGGATATTCATGTGCAACCGCAGATAGGTAAATATATTGAAATACAATTATTCATAACAGCGAAGGAGAGCATTGAGTCATTGATCTTGCAATTGATTTGGTTATTCATTGAAGATACCAGTCACTTGCAAGTTCCTTTGATTCTTCTACCTACTGCATTGATATACAATGGTCAAAATAAGAGAAAATAATCGCTGTGGAGGAGGGGTTTTTGAGACTTGTATCCTAAAGCTATGCTCAAAAATCACTCCTCCACAGTGATTACTTTCTCTTATTTGGACTACTTTTTCTAGTTTATTTAAATTATTGTTATTTTAGCAAATATATGGTGTGTTGCTGAAGAATATTTTCTTGACATGATGAAGAAAGTAATCAACTCTGACAGATTAAAAAATCAGTATAAACATGTGTCAGAAATTCCTGCTGTAAGTACAATATAATTATTATTCAAATTGTGTTCAGTCTTGGTTGAAGGAACTCTATCCTTGCGAATTAAATAGCACTCATATTTTTAGTTTTTATTTATAAAAGGAAAAAAAAAATACACGTAAATGTAAATATTGCCAAAATTGTGTTTCACTTGTGAATTCTTTTATTTAATAAGCAATACCTTATTCCAGGAAATTAACGCACAATGGCATTAACACAAGGAAAATTTACGCATAAAAAATTAACGCAAATTGAGTCTAATCTTCTTAGTATTCAAATAAAATTAACGCTGGTCAAATAAAGTTTTTTCGAGATCTATAAAATTAACGCGGTTCCTGAGACATTTCAGATTTTTTTTCTTTTGAAGAATACAACTATAACAAATAAAATTATATTATAAATTGTATTAATTATCTTAGCCATTAATTTCCTGGAATAAGGTATGACTTATTTTATTTTCCGAGACATGTTTTGTCTTTCCTTGGAGACATTTTCAATCATGTAAGTTATGATAAAAGAGTTTGCAAAATTATAGCTGTGATTGCCCTAGTGTATCGAATCTAAAAAAACTTTACCTGCAATGAAACATTCTCAATGGTAAAAATAGTTGTACCAGGGAATATTTATTAGGAGTTTATATGCTAGCATTAGTAGTTCTTGAGAAAAAATAGTGCCAGCAACTAAAATCCAGCCTTTATGGATTAGAACATAGTTATAATTATAATGCAATTTTATTTATTTCCTTTTCTTCTGTTTCAACAACATTGCAACAATGGTCAGGTGATTTTTTTCAATTTCATGTAAATTCTGGTACCTAAATTTAAGGAGCTGTAACATTTCATTGAGAAGAAAAATTCTGTCTGCAGATTTTTAAAAAGAATTTAATTCTTTTTATAGTCATGCCGAAATAATTTTATGAAAATAACATCAGCCTGTATGGAGTGCTAAACCTATCATAATTTATTTAAAATTATGATGTCTCTAAGGTCATCATGGTTATCATGAAAACTAATTACGTCAGCAGATTTCTTTCATGACGATATGAGGTTGCATCTATCTTTGCAATTAATGCTACTAGCATGAAATTTATATCTGTCTAATAGATAAACAATAAAAGTTGAAAGTTTCATGTCGCTACTGTTTATCATTTCTGAATTATTACATTATATTTTTTTATCTTTTTGTCAGATAATGTGTGCATCTTGCATATGAAATTTGCTTTTCTTTCAAGTCATGTAAACAAGTGCAGGAAATTTTCATTTATGATCAAAGTCATGCATAATAATAATGATTAGTATAAAACTCTGGTGTGCTCGTTTTCTTAGAGTCTTTTATTTTTGCGTTTATTAATCGGGTAATTCATTTATTATAGCTTTTAAATGATGTCACTGAGTTTATATCACATTGGAAGATAATTGCATACGACATATACAAAACATTTTATAAATTCCTTGGTTATGTGTCATTGGAAGATAATAGGTATATAAGTTGCAAAAAACAATAAGAGTAAAATAATCGCTGCAGAGGAAGGAATTTGGAGCATTATAGCCTGAAACTATGCACTAAAATCACTTGACTGCAGTGATTATTGGTCTTATTTTGACTACTAACCTTTTCTCAAGATTTACCTGAAAATATAAAAAAATATTGCATGTTATTTTGTGGTAAACATTAACCCTATTCCTACTGGCGTGGGGGGAGGGGTTTTTTAACACAACAACTCCCCCCCTCCCCTCCTCGTCTTATACTCTTTTACATAACTTTTAAACGAATGCCTTATATGACTAGAAATTTTATGACTTTTGATATAATTTATCTAAGATTAGTTTGAAATTATGCTTTTTGTGTAACTAGGGATAATTTTTCCTTGGTAACAAAATATTTGACAGGTGGTAATTTTTTTTTGTTCTCCTTATTTTTGGTTAAAAAACGTTCCAAATATCTTTTTATCTAAAAACTTTTTTTCACTAACTTTTGATTTGATGACATCATAATTAACTACATCATGGTACCAAAATGTTTATTATGTATTTAACATTGTGGAAAGTTTCAACAGTACAGCTTGATTTTTTATCAAAAGTATTGAGGAACCTCAAAAGGCCCAATATTAATAGGGTTTTATGACCATGGTGTCAATTTTATTTTCACACTTGATAGCCAAGTTTCTTGTGCTGATGGATTTTTTGATTTTGTTGTGAAGCCTTAAAATTTGTCATTAGCTGAAGATCATTATAGCATAAGCCATTATGACAATAATGTGTAAACCAGGCTTAAGCTTTTTGAAAAGTGTCTGCTTTGAGATATTATGATTTAGAAATGGTCCCTCACTAAACACCCCTAGTCCAGTGTTCTAAATAAGAGTAAATTATTCACTTCTCCACAGTGATTATTTACTGTTTTTTTCGATAGTCAAAATTGATTTTTTAACTTTGTTATAGGGTTGTCATTGCGTTCATTATCCGTGGAGTTTCTATATTTTCCCTAATTATTGAATTTAACTGTAATCAAAGAACACCTGTCATAAAGACATACTTAGAGCACAAGAAAGTCTATGTGGTGTAAGTATAATAGCTTGTTATATTCTTTTGCTTTTGCTTTTATGATCTTATTGTATGCATAATTGGTTAGGTTTTCACTATTTTGACTCACGATGTGCAAGAAATAGTAAAAATAAAAAGAATAGAATTTCTTTTTGTTTATTTCTTTTTCTGATATTTTGTTAACATGGGTTGATCTGATATTTGTATCCTATTTAAAAAGAGCAATGCATGGATTAAAATGACAGCCGGAAATATATCACTATGGAGGAGATAGGTTCAGGCTGCAATTTGAATAGCTATGCTCAAATATCCATGGTAATTATTTGCTCTTATTTTGAACGATGAGTATGTATGTCAGGATCTTCCTTTTTTTTTAGACTTGATCAGGTCAAGAGGATTTTAGAAAACACGCCTGTGGCTGGTCGTTATCCATTGCTGTCGAGTTGTATAGAAATATCTAAATTTTGTAAAAACATTAATGATGGATTATTAACAATTGATTCAAAACCAGTTTATTCTCCAACAGAGAGATTAACATGCAGCATTCCTATTATATATAATTTTGCTTGAGCTTTTTTAACCTTGTATACGTTTTGTTTGTGTTGTTGGGATTAGCACTATCCATAATTAACAAGCCTTAAAATGACTGTCAGACATCACCTGTGGAGGAGTATTATTTGAGAATCGTTTTCAGCTTTGCAACGGAACCTGTATTTAAACACTACTCTGCAGCAAAAACTTGTTCAAAGATTGCAGTAAAGATGCTTGAACGACATTATTAAGGGGGTAATCTCGGACAGTTGTATTCAGGCTTCCACTCATACAAGTTTTGGCTACTATAAAAGAAAATAAGCATTGCTATGCCACGATTTCACCAATTTGAGAGAAACTGTATTATACCCCGAATATTTAAATTTAGGATTTTACCATAGGCTAACTACTTTTATAAGAAAGTTACTGTCATTGTAAATCTGATATATCTTTGTTGTGACTTTGATTATATCTGTTGGTGGGCGAAAGTGGAGAGAAAATTATTTAAAAATCCAAAGTAAAGGTTAAATTGTTATCAAAGTGGTTAGTAATTATTTGATGCATCATTGGCCTCCCCCTAGGAATAATCCCTTTTCATTTCCAACTGTGAAAATGTGGCATCTTCAATCGTGGAAAAAACTTAATGGACAATCGGGAAAATGGAATTTGAACCCTCTCCCCTCATACAATGTTGATTGAGCCAAAAACATGTGGGAGCAACATCCACATTGACCCAACATTGTAAGGGGGTGGGGGAAATTAGAGAAATATTAGATGTGTCCAGAATTATTTTTTCCACAATAGTAGCTATATCTAATAAGATGTATTTTAATAGATTTTTTTTAAGTGGTCAATTAATGTTCATAATTTATTTAATTTGCTGTTTGGTATTATACAAACGGAGTGAGAATGATTTGGTTAATTTTGCCTATTACTAGACACAAAATCAATGGATATAAATTTGGATGGATATTCTTTTCTCACCTTACTATTTGGTACTACTGCACATGATTTTGGTGATGTACCATGTATTTTTCATAACATATTGACTACTGTATTACTGTATATTAGAACTCTTTGTAAATAGATAATAAAGTATGGTTTCTTTTCTTCAACTAACTAGTTTTGTACTCTACATAAAATATCCCTGTAATGCAAGAAATCTATTCTTCTGTATGAATTTGTCTTGCTTGAGATAACAGCACACTGGTGAAAATAAGAACAAAATAGTCACCGCAGAGAATGGCTTTTTAAAAATCGCTTCAGTTTATTAAGAGCACTGAAGTTTGAATGGTCTAAATTAATGCCCTAAAAGAAGCCTTGAAGTAACTGTCAGACATAACCTGTGTAGAAGCGTTTTTAGCTCACCAAACAAAGTTTGGATGGGCTATTGCTATCACTAGACCATGTTTCCAAAGTGCTAGCATTTCCAAATTCGGTACCAGCATTCGTGGCGATATTCTAGAAGGGCTCGCCAAATATTTTTTTGATTTCATCCACAAGCTTCAGGCAAAAAGAGTCCAAAGTGTTGGTTATGGCATTCTAGGCAATATTACGAGACTACTGGCCAATTTATTTAGATTTTGTCAATTCGGGACAAGTTATCGGCAAAAAAGGGATTTTTTCAAAAGTGGAGACTTTTTTGATATACATTCACCAATGATCAATTCACCATTATAATAATGCGTGTATGCAAATCATATTTATGGGCTTAGGTTTAACGTTCACTCGGTTTGGTGGGCTACTTCCAATACTTCAGACTTCAGTTACTGATATAAGAGCTTTGAGCATTTCTTCAGGATACAAAATTCACTCTTCCACAGTGGTTATTTGTTCTTATTACGTGTTTAGTCAGGTGCTGATAGCTAAGAGGCTGTACATATGGAGAAAATTCATCCTGGTTAATGTGCTGGTCCAGTAGGCGGGAAGAAACCTGATTTTTCATACGTAGCCTTTTTGTTCTCTTTATCTGGATGAGATAGTCACATATCTTGCTTCAACCAATTATAACCTTATTTCTTATCAAAGTAAATGGCATGAACATGCTCATATAGAAATTTATCTCAATAAAAGCAGGATCTAAGGGACCATCTCCAAAATTTGTTCCCAATGAAAGAGCAATCAACGATCTTGCAATACCAAAGAAACCAATCAATTGAGAGCTCGTTGCCTTGACACTCTTCATCGTAGATTAATTTTTCTCAAATTTATTGATTTTGACTTCTTTAAAGATGCTTAAAATATCTGCTTTCTCAACCAAATTTTGGAGATGGTTCCTAAGCTACGAGGTCTCGTTAAAGCGGGCTTGCTTGTTTTCTCATACGAACAGAAATATTGTAAACTAAACATTTCAGTATGAATTATCTCACTTGTTTCGTTCATTTTGCGGTAGTTCATCTCCATATGAATAAACGTGATTAGAAATCAACTTCTTTTCTGATTACCAGTGGGCGAAATAAGATAACACTGTGGAAGTGTGATTTTATGAGAATTGCTTTAGGGCGTCTTTATATGGAGACTAATATATCGCTCTGCCGATATAACTTGCCTTGCCGACAATTCTTCCGTTTATATGGGCTCGATTTAACTTTTATTTCGTTTCTTCAATCATTTACATAGCCTGAAATATGTATATATTTCATGTTGCCTAGCCGATAGGTGAGATAACTTGTTTGTCATATAAATGCTCTACCAGTATGACTGCAAAAATAAGGATAAGACAGAACATCATTTCAGCAAATTATATCGGTTATATCGGCCACCGTTTGTATCCACCATCTGTGAACCACCATCTGAAGTAATATTTAACAGACCAGATTTTTCAGGAATATTTTTAAAAAATAAGTTGACCAGACCAAAAAAGAAAAAATATATTTTTTTGCTTATTCTTCCTGTCCATGAATTTGGTATGGTTGTGGTATCTATGGATTAGAGGTTTACGGCATGATTTAGGTTTGTAATTTATAGCATGATTTGGTTATGATTTAGACAAATGCCCTTGTCGTGCCATGAACGAAGGAATTTATTTGAAACTTTGGATGATTTTATATGATTATTACCTTCAGTCAATCACTACATTTACTGTCCTAGCAATCGTCAATATTTAAATCGACTGTTTGTATCAATAACAATAGGCTTCTTCAATAATTGCTGTGACTAATGTCATGAGTTATAGATACAATGTATTTTTATTGCTAGCTATGTTTCCAATTGGCCCCACGATAATGTCAGGGATAGTTGATGTGATGATTTTGATTTCAAGCATCAATTGTAGTCACAGTTTTGTTATTCACAGTCTTGCTACTATGATTCAATACAATCGAAATGTCTACACAATAGAAATACACTCTCTTTGTATATCAATTCTTTATTGTTTTCAAATAAAAAAATAAAATAATGATTTATTTTTTTTGGTCTGTAAAATATAAATTTTAGTTTTTTTGAAAAAAAAATGAAAAATTTAGTCTGTAAAATATTACTTCAGACAATGGTGAAGGTGGACGATAGCACAGTACGCGGTGGACAGTGGATTTCACCAACGCCCCAATAATCACACTATAATCCAAGTCATATGCGATAATCTAAAAACATAAGTAAACTTCATTGCGATTACACACCATAGAGTAATTTTTAATAAAGAAAATATAGGATACTCTTAACCCTAATGAGGTGATATTGATTATTCTTCTTATTTTGAGCACTGTGAAGTGTAATGAATTTTTGCTTCTAAAGATGTTATTTATTCTAACCAGCGTTACTGCAAAGTTTTAAGCACCAAGTAGTAGTATTTGTGGAGATATTAGCAATAAAGTGATTACCATATATGGTATACTCAAAGATGATGTCATAATTTTCGCATAAATTAACCAAAATTTATTTGTCAAGCTCTTCAATATGAGATCAACTTGTATTTTTACCTCGGAATCCCTTTAAAACACCTTTATTAACTTAAAATTATGTCAAGTCAGTGTGGAGCAGAGTAGTGAAATTTCAAATCATAGCCTAAAGCAATGCTTGAAAATTGCTCCTCCATAATGGATATGAATTGCATACACACATTATAGATCATAGCATATGTACACATCAAATAAAAAATAGAGAATACACCTATGTTACAGCATTAGTTGTGGATGATTTTTACTAGCCCTATTAAAGTTTTATTTAATAAATCGATTTATATACAGGATGGTTTTTACTAGCTGACATTATGCAGCACAATGTAACAGAAGAATAAATTTTCTTTATTATTATATTTTTATAAGATTCTTTTATTAAAAAATCTTCCACTGTTGAATTATGTAATGTCATTATATTACTAATTTGCATTAAGAGTAATTATTAATGTAATAAAACCAAATTGGAATGCCATAACAAAATTTCAGGATGGTCCATTGGACCGAAAATACAATTTAGACTCTTTTTGCCCAAAACTTGGGACCAAGTGGACAAAATTGAAAGATTTTTGGCTAGTCATTCTAAAATATTGCCTAGCATGATGGTACCAAATTTCAAAATAGTAACACTTCGGAAACATGTTCTATTGGTAATATCGCATCCAAACTTTGTTTAGTGGGTTAAAAATGTATACAACATGGGTTTGTTTGTGAATTTGATGTCTTAAACGAATAATGTAGAAATCATTCCCAATTTAGACATTGTGATTAAGATACCTACCTTTCCATTTGCACCTTGCACCGCATCTTCAGCATCTTGTTCACTATCAAATCTGACAAAAGCAAATCCTCTTGGATCACCAGTTTCTCTGTCCTTTACAATAGTCGCTAGAATAAATTGATATGGCTACAGTGCTTAAAATAAGAGTAAATAACACTGTGGAGGAGAGAATTCTGCTGTTCCAGAGGTATATGAAATCGAAAATAGTGATTTCACACCATTACAAAGTTGATAATTAGTTACTAAAATAATGTAATATAAGCAAAAATACAAAGTGTCTTGGAACTATAGCTACAGGTACAATTTCGAAAAATAATTTTTAATATGAATGATAACATATGTGCTAACCTATATCACTGGCTAAAAAGCTAAAAAGTTATTTATATTTGAAGCTCACCAACCTGAACCTGAAATAATATAGAATCACTTACCACTAGCTACGGGACCATATTTTTCAAAGAGATTGTGTAAGTCGTTGTCGGATGCTCTACCATCAAGATTTCCAACATATACTGTAGTACCTTCAGATTCATACCGGTCTCCCATTTTTGGAAAAACTAATGATTAAAATCTAAATAAAAGGTATGTATATACAAATTGTGGTGAAAATGGAGAGGATCTTGCATTTGACTGATTTATTCGTACCAAAAAGAAACCAATCAATTGCAAACTCATTTAGGGCAAAACTCATTTAGGGCAAAACTCATCTAGGGGTCCATGTAAGGCAGTGATAAAATGATCTTTTGTTTAGCGTAAAAGGTGTGCATGCTTACTTTTTGTACTGCACGTTATTGATTTTTTTTAAACTTTTTGCCGCATAAAGCTATTTTTCTAACTTCTAATTCTTTTTTCTCGTTCTTTCTTCATTTGCAGCATGCAAGTGAATAGACAGTATATAAAAACATCAGATCTGTACAATTAATTAACCTCGTATATTGTACATATGTATCACTGAAACCTCTCGTAAATTGTTTATTAGCCACGTATATATCATATGGACGTATCACTGAAACCAATTGTAAATTGTTAATTAGCCTTGTATATTGTACGATCGTAACACTAAAATCGCTCATAGAATGTTTATTAGCCACGTATATCATACACGTATCACTAAAATCACTTGTACATTATTCAAGAAGCACTCTCCCAGTGATCGATTTAAATGTCACACATTTTATTCAGTTTGTTGTCATAGAACAAGAAGGGAAATTTTTCCACTTGGAAATACTTTTAAATCCACATAAACAGTTCCACCTGCTTTCAATTTTTGTTGCAAAATATCTAATATACACTGGAGTTACTTTAGCAATGTAAATAAAGTTACATTACAACTTTCTTCAA
>JAULBZ010000241.1:0-35757 GCA_032360805.1 Neoturris breviconis
TCACACGTCAATTTCTACCAATGGAATGTCTTCATTTAGATTCCGCGCGGAATTTTACGCTAATGGAAAACGGCCTTTAGCAGCCTGTAATTGTACATCATTTGTACTCCTCCATAGAGGTGATTCAATCATAATTTGCTTCCTTAACTTTTACGTACAGTGGGATGTTCGTACATTTCATTTACTAGATACATGCCCTGCTTTGGATCAATGTAGGATTGTATTCAGCAACCAAGGCGATGTTATATTTGGAGGTAGGATAAGCTTCCCAGTGACCAAAAACTTTTTCAAAGTCTGCAGTAAAGTTGCTAGAACAACGTCGAGTGGCGTTGTTCTAGCGTCGTCACTGTTTACTTTGAACAAGTTTTTAGACACTGGGTTGGATGATTCCAGTGCTCGAAATAAGAGCAAAATAATTACTGTGGAAGAGTGCGTTTTGAGCTTAGAATCAGGCAGCAATGCTCTACAGTGTTTATTTGCTCTTATTTGAACATTAGAATCTTACTTAAGGCAGCCTTTACATTGACCCCTCATGCTAAACGACCTTGCATTTGGTTGGCAATTACAAGCTCATTTAGGGTGAAACTCATTTAAAGGTCAATGTAAAAGCTGCATAAGTTTGAATTAAAGTTTGAAGTAAAGACAAACTTTCACATAAATGTTTTAGGTCTGAGTTAGAGGGCATGTCACAAAAGTGGAACCCAAGACCCTATAACGGAACTTTGATAAGTATGACATTGGACCTGACATATGAGATCAGGTGACCAGGACTCCTGTCGTAGTGACAAAAACAATTGCCAAGTAATCAAAGAGTGTCATATATATATTCAAACTGTACTAAAAAACGCTCATCTGCAGGCGATGTTTAAAAATGCACTCCTCTGCAGGTGATTTCTGGTATTTGCATAACTTACAAGTATGGTTTGATATTGCCACACAATCTTGTATACGATTGGCCTTTTCGAAATGGATGAACCAATCAACTGTATTTCTGTTGACTATTCTTTGATGTGTTTTAGTTAAGCATATATCAAGTGCAGATACGATCATCGAACATAGTGGAATGTTAGGACCGTACGACACATCATTTCGAACGTTTGATGCAATCGACTATACACCTATTGGTAAGTGATCAAACACGATTCATTGCGCGAAGTTAGCGCTCTCCTAATGGGAAAGGCAATGAGCTTGCAACGGATTAGTCCCTTCGTACCGCAGCAACCAATCAATTGCAAGATCGTTGATATAATAACCTGTTATGTTTCCTTATACATCCAACAAATACGCCCGATATAATTCGTTGAGACATGTTGTCATGGATTATATCGCCCCTGATACACCCAACAAATACGCCCGATATAATACGTTGAAATATTTCTAATGTAATATGTCTGCTCCGCAAATATGCCCATTTTCACGTGATTCTGTTGTTCTAAGACGTGAAAACTGGAAAGGTCTTACAAATACAGACAATTCCAGGGGTTTTGCGCAGAGAGTTACTGTTATGCACATTTCCTGTCAAATTGTACTTTAGATATAATAGTCGATCCATATTCTTTCGAGGTCCGATTTAAAACGTGTCGTTTTTTATTTTTAAAAATAGGTGTTTTGTGCTAGCAGACCGTAACTATGAATAGAAAGTGGCAAATTCATTCCATAAAATTGAGGGCCTCCAAGAGTCAGGCAAAGCACAAAATACGCATTTTTAGCAATATTGAACGACTTGTTTTAAATCAAACCTAGAAAAAATACGGATCGGCTATTATATCTAACGAACAATGTGACAGGAAATTGGAAATGTGTATATAAAAGTATTGTGTGGGAACACTATTATTCAAGGAATGAGAGTTTTTCTCACTCTTTTTTTTACCCCATATTAAGCATTTCCAGAAAGATAGCGCAATCGAAATGTAAGCGAACTTGACAGCTACTAATTTCTATAGTAAGCGAGGTACCTATGGAAACCTTAGGTTATTTGCTCTTATTTCGACCACATCGCTCTCGCTTGGGCAAAAACTTGTTCAAAGTCCCCAGCGAAAATGCTATAGTGTGTCCGCAGCAGAAACGCTATAGCGACTTTACTGTTGACTTTGAACAAACTTTTGCCTATTTAAGATCCTATCTCCGACGTTGTTTATGCTTGTTTACAACTTGACATTTCTGATAACAAAACTAAGAATTAAATTCATTCAATCTTTTAGCTACAATCGATGTAAAGAAGACCATCTTTGATATTTGTCCAAAACAAGATGATCAAGTCCTTGCTATTGTAGAGGTTGTCTCTCTCATTCAAATCAAAACCTTTGTCCGAAACTGTTGTCCGTAACGATTAATTAAAAGGACAGCTTTGGATAAAAAATCAAAGGCCATGTCTGAAGATAACTGCCAGACATCACCTTTGACGGAGTGTTTTTTAGTATAATGTTCAGCTTAAAAGCTGAACATTATACTCAAAAAACACTTCTCCACCGGTGATGACCGGCAGTTATATTCAAGCTTAATTGGCAATTTGTTTACGTTTTTCTTTCATTTTCATCTGAAATGTTTTTTATTTCTATTGTGTAAATCTTGTTCGGGCGTCCTGACTTCACCACATTTCTTTATCACATATTAGCGCCACATTTTCGCATTTAAAAAAAATCTGATTTGGTTTTTACAAGGAATATTATTATTTTTAATCAGAACCTTAATCATCCCCTCTCCCCCCTCATAGTTAAAAGGATGTTTTGGACCAAGAATGGTACATCCTCACTACTCTCACTTCCTCCCACTCACATACTTTTTTTCTGTTTCAAAAGAAGACATTCCATTGGTAGAAACTGACGTCACAGATCATGCCAATACCAACGGAAGACCTTATTTTGGCTTTCGCGAACGAATTTTTCGCCTAGTGGAAATCCAGCTTTAGATTTGAATTCAAGGATATTTTGTAAAAAAAAAATCAGCTCCTCGTTAATTTTCGGTTGAAAATTTAATTTTTAGAGTGGTGGTAACCTGTCAACTTTAGATCTCGACACAACATGTAGATTTTATGATATCGGTAGAACGAAGAGAATAGGTGAAGAAGATAGTGATGATGATAGTCAGGTAAGGAAAAAAGTATTGCGTCAACGCTCTCGCATTTGATTGGTTTCGAAGAAACCAATCAATTGCAAGTTCGTTGATCTTAACCCTATTCAGCCCGCCCTCACCCCCTTCATATTCATAAAAACTTTGGGACTTTCATACAATTTGTCTAGCATAGTTTTGAAAAATGACAGGTGGTAAAAAAATATTTTCAAAAAAAAAAAAATCTTATTTTTTGTCTGAAAAACGTTTTGGTATATAGTATTGGAACAAAAAAAAATTAACGATGACATCATCGGGAAAATAATTATGCTAAAATGTTAGTTATGTGTTGGCCTAAATTTTTGGTAAGCATGGTTTCATCATTGGTTTTATAGAAGGGGTTAGCCCTCCTCCCCCAGCTTTACGGAGGCCCAAAAAGCCTGGCCTGAATAGAGTTAACAGATCATGTAAGAAATAGAACATCAGTGATTAAAATAAGAGCGAGTAATCACTGTGGAGGAGAGTTTTTAGAATATACTCAAAGTCACTCCTCTGCTGTGATTATTTGTTCTTATTCTAAGCACTGGAACATACCAAGTGGGCAAACATTTGTTTAAAGTCAGCAGTAAAGACGCTAAAAGCGTTGTTCTAGCGTTGTTCTAGCGTCTTTACTGCAGACTTTGAACAGGTTTTTGCCCACTGGATAGTCTGGGAAAAGCTATTGAAATTTCAGTATTGTTTTAAAGCTTCCTTTTGACGTGTCACTTTGTTACTTGAGGACGAAATTTGAGTTCGCAGCACTCTCGATCTTAGTTAAACATGACACGCTGTACAGAGCAGTGCTAGAAATAATGGCAAATAATCACTGTGGAGGAGCGATTTTTGAGAAAAGCTTCGGGGTACAAAAATGTCTCTTCCGTTGTGATTATTTGCTCCTATATTGAACACTGGTTTTTAAACGAAATTGTTCCCTCTGTGACGGAGAGTGCTATGTTCGCATCTTCATTTGATAACCCAGTCAAACTTGCATTTAACTGGCGGACACCACCTGTGGGAAAATGTTATTTGAGTTTAGTTTTAAGCTTCAAAAATGAAATCTATACTGAAAAACACTCCTCCACAGGCGATGTCCAGCTGTTATATACAGGCTTGCAATCACATCTTTTGTTTGTTGTAGGACGATAAATCAGAAGAACAAGCAGGTTCAGAAGAGAGAGACATTGAAAATTTGCTCAACAATTTGTTTGGTAAGTTTTTTCTTAACCGAGTAAGATTTTCCATATAACGAACCATCTCCATAATTCGTTTCAAGAAGTAGATATTTTAGCAGCTTTAAAGAAGTCAAATCAATACATTCGAGAAAAATTAATCTACGATGAAGTGTGATAAGTCAACGAGCTTGAAATTGATTGGTTTCTTCGGTACGAAGAAACCAATCATTTGCTAGATCGCTGATTCAGCACTCTTCACTTTTGGAGATGACCCCTAAGGAAATACACAGTCCATATAAGGGCATTATTAAGAATGGTATTCAGTAGGTTTTACACTTGTTTTTGCTCACCTTATTGCTAACAATTATTTTCACGAGCTTTCATTTTTCGTATTTTTTGTGGTTATTCACAGTGTTTGAAATAACAGCAAATAATCACTATGGAGGAGAGATTTTTTAACATTGCTTTAGGTTAGTGATTATTTGCTCTTTTTCAAACAATGGTTCATATTTTTACGATTTGATTACTGGACGTACTTATTTTTTATAAGATTCAGCTTCTACCCAATGGGCAAAAACTTGTTCAAAGTCCACAGTAAGGACAGTGTTGAAAACGTTGTTCTAGGGTCTTTACTGCGGACTTTGAACAAGTTTTTGTCCATTTGGGTATTATCTATATTTTATATACCGTAAAATCTCGAATATGGGCTATCGGTCGTCAACCCATTGTTATGTTGCTCTATTGTTCTTCCGAAAAGTTGTCCGAACCTATATTAGTCTGAACCTATATTAGTCCGGGGCTTATTCTTGATTTTGCACCATATGGAAATTATTTTCGAAGTGGTCGAGTAGTCCTTTTCGGTGAAATTCAAAAGTCCCTTAAATAATTTGCGAAGGTGTGTTCATTGCAAATAATCCAATCAGTGACGTCATAATGAATGTCATCTCATTTAGCTGCTGGAGATCTAGAGGACGACACGATGGTATTTGACGACGACGATGATGATGATGATGACGATGATAACGACGTAGACGATGCCAGTACTGACGATGTTGACAACGTGGATGACGATGATGATAATGATGATGCAGAAGACGATGAAGCTCCTAGTATACTTGATTACGACGATGATGAAACAATATCATTTGACGATTTCGATGACGATCTAGATGACGAGTTATAAACGAAACTTTCATATGTGTACTTAGCCGCCACACTATATCCAATCAAAGTCGAAAAGGCGACGTTTTAACGTTACAAACGACATATTCGATAGTGTGCCAGTGCAGTGCACAAAAAGGAAGTTATTATATTATATTCATATTATATTCATGTATTTGTGAATAGATCTATTGTGTGAGAATATATTTTCTATTATCTATATCCCAGTGGGCAAAAACTTGTTCAAAGTCCACAGTAAAGACGCTAGAAGAACGTCGAACGACGTTGTTTTAGCGTCTTTACTGCGGACTTTGAACAAGTATTTGATTTCATTGCTGAAAATAAGAACAAATAATCGCTGAGGTGGAAAATATTTTGAGCATGGCTTTAGAATATAACGCCTAAAGCTATGACCATATATCACTCCTCCATAGTGACTTTCTGTCCTTATTTTAAGCACTTTACTGGTATGTAAACACTTGTAATCTCCTCCCCAGACCCTCTTCTCTCTTGACGGCGTTAAAGAAGAAGAGGCTCTGGGAAGCAGATTATGAACAATGTTTTTCTGAAATATTAATCTATTTTTCTTCATCAGTATGGTATTTTCTTTTGTTTTCCGAAATAAATTCTTTCATCCAAATTCCCTATTTTCGATCTACCGTATTTCCTTGCAAGGGACGCTTATTCCAAAATTAAGGGGAAGGGGGGGGGGGGAGCCCGTATAGCAAATTTGTGAAATTAAAGAGAAGAGAAACTCTTTTTTACCTGAATATAACTGCCGGACATCAGCTGTGGAAAAGTGTGTTTTGAGTATTGTGTTCAGCTTCAAGGAGATAGAAGGGCTGTGCTTCCAGCTCTGTAGCAGATTCTGTACTGAAGATAGATAGATTATCTTCGCTATAAAATGTTTCTTCTAAACAAAACAAGTTGTTGGAGGGCGATTTATTAAAAACATTCACATTCAGGGGGGGGGGGGGGGGTGCGCTTATTGCAACATCTATCTAAAGTGAGCAGTTATATGAAGTAGGAGCTTATTCAAGGAAATACAGTATTTGTGTAATCCGTTATTCATAGCCCATAACTTGAAACCACCTCACAAATAGCATGCAATAACCTTTGCAATATGAAATCTAAAAATTACACAGATCTCCCTAATCGATGAAATTTTATTAGACAGTTGTTTATTTCTCACCCAGTCGGCAAAGACTTGTTCAAAGCCTGCATTGAAGACACTAGAAGTGTCTTTACTGCGGACTTTGAACAAGTTTTTCCCACTGGGGCGGAATCCATCAGCAAGACAACGTAAATGACTACTGGAACATTAACAAAAAAATCGCTGTGAAAGCCGAATAAAAGACATTCCATTGGTAGAATTTGACGTCACATGACTGTGATGTCAATTTCTACCAATGGGATGTCTTATTTTGGCTTTCGCAGCAAACATTTTTTACCTAGTGGAAATCAACGAAATAGTCTTGGTTTTCGTTCCTAGACAGTAGGGGAAAACTTGTTCACAGTTGAAAACGTTGTTCTAGTGTCTTTACTGCAAACTTTGAACAAGTGTTTGCCCACTGGGTAGCTGTATAAATTTATTTATTTTTATTCACACTCTCAGAACGCATCTTTCAGACTACGCAGGGGACAAAACCTCAGTAAAAATGCTAGAACTTGAAAACGCTGGAAAGAACCAAAAATTAAGATAAAAAGACAAAAAAATAGCATCCTGTTATGCATCCTGCATATAAGATATGTATAGGTTATTTTTTGTATATATGCTATGTAGATACACTGTATGTATGTTATAATATATACATAGGCTATATGTATGAGTATCCATAGGTTATATATGATTAAGGTAATAAAGAAATGAAATATTTCTTGTCGAAAACGAGTATAAAGGCGAATCTCTGCTAGGCGAATTCGTTGGCACGAAGCCATTACATTGGTTGAAAGTGACGTCGTAATGGGGCATATTACGAAATGAGTTGACCTAATAAGTGAAATTTAAAATTACTTCCAACTTTTTTAAAACAAGTCTAAAATAATATTGAAGGTTTATATTTTCAACTTCGGCATTCTTTTTTGCTCAACTACCTTGATTTTCTTGAAATCGGATGGGGAACATGGGTTTCGTTGGAAAAAATTATGTCGGACGGAAATTTAAAATAAGATTTATCTCAAAAGAGAAACGCTTTATTTGAATGTCAATACTAAAATTTTAACTCCAAATTCAAACTGACAACCCAAATCAACTTCTTTAGAATGTGAATATCATTTCCAGTCGAAGAAAAGGGTGGAGATTTCCGTCCGACATATTTTAATTGCCTTTAATTTGCGTTTTACTATCTTTAATTTTTTTTTGATACGAGTATTAAGCCGTTTCTATCTCCTTTTAACCATATAATTTCAATGATATCAAAATTTTAGGTCAGCCATTTTATTAAGTGTCATGTTTTTTAATGTTAAAATATAATTCCGTCAGACGTATTTTAGCGAAAAAATTTAGGATCAGTTAAGGATCAATTTATTTTTTTAATGTTCCATTGTGAGTTCTGTATTGACTGTCTTTCTCAAATGGATTGAATTCAATTTAGTATCACTTTCATTATTGTAAAATTATAACTTTTGATATAATTCGATCAAAAAGGTAAAACAAAAAAAATTTCGTTTTCTATCCAGTCCGTCCGACATCGTTGGTTTTTGTCTAATTGTAAGAAATTGAAAAGATGAAGAGGAACGTTAGGAATATTATTTTAACAATTTGATGTTGCTAAAAATTTATGCAAAATGTGAGCTCTATTGTTTTTTTTTTAAATATCCATTGTCTTTTTGCGATAATTGTGTAATTAGCGGGAAATCAAAGGACACCAATTTATAATGAAAAAAAGTTGGTATTTGAACTCTAAGAGTGAAAAACTATGTACAGACAATGTACAGTTTTTGTGTAATTTATAGCAAATTAGCAACAAAAAAAATTTCTCCAAAATTTGAGGAAAAAGCTTCACCAAAATAAATTAACATGTCAAAAAAAATAAATCTAATGCTCCACTTCTCCTTCTCCTTAACATCATGTGGTGAGTATGATATTGTTAACGTTTGGTCGATTGTGGTCAAACTCACGTAGAAATCAAATATTGAAAAAAAGTCTCCATCTTTTGAAAAAGTCCTATTTTCGCCGACATTCGGTCCCGAGTCGACGAAATCGGATTTGGCCAGTGGTCTCGTAATATTGCATAGAAAATATCAAGATGGTACAACGTCATTTCGGTCCATTGGACTGAAAACCCAATTTGGATCCTTTACTCGAAGCTCGAACCCGAGTGGACGAAACCGAAATATTTTGGCAAGCCTTTTCCAAAATATCGTCTGGTATGCTGGTACCAAATTTAAAATGGTAGCACTTCGGGAACATGGTTTAATTAAAAAAAAAGCGGAAACACCGCCGCAAAGTGACATTAATAGCCCATCCAAATTTCGTTTAAAAAATGGTCCTATCCAGCAATTTCAAAAGCGAATGTAGAAAATATCTAAATCATGCTTTTTTGATAATGAATTGTTAAAAATCTCTAAATTACAATTTATTCGTAAAAAACTGATATAATGACTAAAAATGTGGAAATTTTGACCCTATTCTCCGTTTTCATAATAAATTCTAAAAAGCAAGTTTTTTTAATAAAAAGAGACAACATGTCTAAAAATGTAAAAACTTTGATAGATCTCGCTTTTGCATAGGAAAATTTAAAAAGTCTCTAAATCATGCTTTTTTCATACAAAAATGATAAATTGTCTAAAAAATGTAATAATTTAGAATTCTATCCCGCGTTTTCATAGAAACTCTCGATCACGCTTTTTTTCCTATAAAAAAATTTAAAATCTAAAAAGTCAAATAAACCACGATAAAATGTCTAAAATCTAAAAAAGTCTCTAAATCACACTTTTTTAAACTATATGCGCTCGTACATGACATCGATAAATAATGAATATGCGATCTATACTTATTAGTGACCACACGCGTTGCAGTATTCGGAATGTCCGACGTGACACTATGGACTGATATTTGACACGAAAGAACTGCGCCCTAGTGAGCAAAAAAAAACCTGTTCAAAGTTTTCAACGTTGTTCTAGCGTCTTTACTGCAGAGTCAGCAGTAAAGACGCTAGAACAAAGCTTTGATTTTGGCCTGCTCATTGAATCTGAGATAAATTGATTTCAGTAAGCCGACCGTTTTTTGGGAAAAAACTCAGAAATTTTCCTACCGTCAGATGGTATTAGTGACGTCATATGTCTTTTGATGACGTCGTCAAAATTTAAACTTTATCAAAATGTTGATATGAGAAATAAAAACGTTCATACAAAACCGCTTAAAACAGACATTCTTTTGTTCTCCTACCCAGCCAAAAAAACTGTTCAAAGTCAGCAAAATAACATTAGAACAACGTTCAAAGAAATTATTTTTCCCCCCGTTACAAATCCCCAAATATCACCATTAAAAGGGTCAACTGATTTTACACTCACCATTATAATTACCATAAAACAACTAGATTCAATCCATCCACATCCACATAAGGATAATACAAAAGCAAATACAACCCAGAACGTTGTTCTAACGTTATTTTGCTATTGAACAGGTTTTTGCTGGTTGGGTAGGACACTCGATAAATTTGCTGTCCATCGATCATATCACTATCGCTTTTCCTGCTTAACTAACGTCCACCATATTTGTTTATAAAGTAAAAAAATCCGCGAGACTATTTGTGCGGAATTTTTTCAGCGTTCTCTATTGTTAATCGGCACCAGTGCTTACGTGTCGACTATTATAGCCAGGAATTATTTGTTCGCTTCCCAAAAGTTTAGTTTCTTCGGCAGATAAGGTAAAAAAAGAAGAGGAAATAGATAAAACGCTTAGATGTCAACGATAATACGCAGAAAGATGAAGTATTTTGCTGGGTTGCCAGTTCACAGTGGTTTCATCAGAGGTTTTACGCAGGAAAGGGGGCATTTTTGCGGAGCCCGGTCTGAATAGGTATAACTAACGTCCACCATATTTGTTTACAAAAGTAAAAAGAATCCGTGAGATTATTTGTGCGGAATTTTTTCAGCGTATTTTATTGATTAATTGACAGCCTGCGCCAGTGCTTATATGCCGATTTTCCGTATTAATAGAGACTATCAACACTGGGTACGATAGACTAGTTTATAGTCGTTAGTAGGCTAATTTCAAAAAGCGTGAAAGATTTTGTGGTTAATCTGTGGGAAATCAGATTGCCGTAATGAAAACGAGAAGAGAGAGCACTTCTCTTTTAAGTATACATTTAATCATAAACGAGTATGTACTGACAGGAATACGAAGAAAGCTAACGTATTTTGTTGAGTTGCCAGTGGGAAAATTTTTGTTCAAAGTCCGCAGTAAAGTAGCCTGAGCTCCAGTCCCAAGCTACTATTCATTGCAGTTTGGGGCTGGAGCTCAGGCTACAGTAAAGACGATGTTCTAGCATCTTTAATGCGGATTTTGAACAAGATTTTACACATTGGGTCATAGAAGCAGATTATACAATGAGATATAAAAGAAACGTGTATTTTGTTCTCTTTCAACGAGAAAAATATTTCTATTCAATAATTAACAGTAAGCGATAAAAATATCCGCAACGGAGGGCGTTAAATCAGCAATCTCGAAATTAAACAAACTCTTTCTTATGAATAAGCCAATCAGTTTCAAGATCGTTGACTCATATGACGTCATATTCTCCACTAATACCATCTACGTCTGTATCCAAAAAACCATTTTTTACAACTCAATCAATTAATTTCTCAGTTTTAACGTCCTAGTTCCGGCACGAGAAAGACGTCAGAACATAGTACTGGAATACTCCCCAATTAGGCAAACACCTGTTCAAAGTTCGCAGTAAAGACGCTAGAACAACTTTTTCAACGTTGTTCTAGCGTCTTTACTGCGTACTTTGAACAAGTTTTTGCTCACTGGGCCGTATAAAAACTGTGCATTAAAAACAAAGTCCGTATACGGGAAGTGCTCGAAATAACAACATCCAATCCCCGTGGGGGAGGAATTTTTTTTAGCATATCTCAGAGTTTGTAGCTTGAATTAAGCTTTGTAGTCCGAAATTCTGCTCAAAACTCACTCCTCCACAGTGATTATTTGCAATTTCGAGCACGGACGAAGTTATCCGGGCCAATATTCGGAATACCTTTAACGTTCCGGTATGACCACAAAATTATTAACCATTTCTCTATCATGAAAAATTCATTTTCAACGAAACAGGAGTTTTTGTATCAGCCAACGAGTACTGGTAAACAGTTAAATTGTGCTTGGTCAGCATTAATTTCGTTAACATTGCAGTAGCTGCATAACTTTCATTTTAGCGTCTAGAAATAAATAACTAGTAAGTTAGTAGTCGGAACAAGAGTAAATAATCACTGTGTAGGAGCATAGTTATGCTCAAAAATCCCTCCTACACAATGATTATTTACTCTTATTTCAACTACTGTAAGCAAATATCATTTCAGCATTTTTCTTGGAATAAATAGCATCCTCTCTTTCAAATTTTGAAGTCAGTTTTTAATTCGCTTTTTTGTACCAATTTTTTTCACAAATTATATTCAACAAATATTTCAAATTATTATGCTACACAATTTGAAAATCCATTAATTCGATTATTACCCTTCCCTTTAAATTAAGCACCACATTTCTTGGTATTTATTGAAGATTTTTGACCAATTTTTTAAGATAATTTACTCTGTACGCTCCTTCGCTGTTACCATTTATACTTTATTAAGTCAGTCAATCAATCTATAACTCGCTAACCTGTTAGAGGGACTGAACAGATGCTGTTCTGCGTCACGTGATCTCAACCTCGAGTTTCCACCTCGATTTGCTTTGCCGCTGCTGACTTGGGCGTATTGCCGATAACCGTGACCACCACGCTTTGCAGGGCGGAACTGTGACATAAGTTCTAAATAAAAAATACAATTTTTAGGGATCGCCTCCTATTTTTACAGGGGAAATGTTGAGTCAATGATTTGAGTCGTCGACACAAGAGTAAATAATCACTGTGGAGGAGTAATTTTTGAGCATTGCTTCTAAGTTACTCCTGATTATTTTATTCTTATTTCGACCATTGGCACTCTTCTTCGCAGATGATATATCGATTCTTAGACTTTTAATATAAAGAGAATAAAAGAGCTTCATCACTATAAGATTTTCCAGTAAAAAATATTTTCCCAATGGGCAAAAACTTGTTCAAAGTCTGCAGCAAAAAGAGGCTAAAAAAACTTTACTGCTGACTTTGAACAAGTCTTTGTCCACTGGGTTAATAGATTTAATGATTTAGAGACGTTAAAATAAATCAAAGATTATCTCCACAATTTTGCAATGGATTCGTTTCTTTAGAACGAATAAACCAATCAGTCACAAGATCGTTGACTCAGTACCCCCCTTTGCAATTAATAAATTTAGGTGCTCCTATAATGATGTACAATTTTAGTTCATTTCGTAAATCTTTAATACCTTCAATAACTGACATAAAAATCATATTATAAGTTTCTGTAAGAGACCGTCTCAAAAAATAAAATCTATAGAGGAGAGTACTGCATCAACGATCTTATTACAAGTTCGTTGACCTAACACACTTCAGATTCATTCTTGTGGAATTTTGTCAATTTTAGTTGATTTAACCCTACCAAAAAAAGTTTGTTTTGGAGCAAAATTTTGAGATGGTCCCTAAAGCAGAGTGTTTGTGCCAAGGGCTGATTTCAAAGTTGACTCCGTCAACGATCTTGCAATTGATTGGTTTCTTCGGTAAGAGAAAACCAATCAAATGCAAGATCGTTGACATAGCACACTTCTGCGTTGTAGATCTTCCTACCATTATACGATTCTTCTTCTTGTCTTTGATTATAGTCTAGAACTAACCGCTTCATTTCTTCATGTTCAAGCCGTTCAGCTAGCTGTTTGTTACGTATGTTTGCAGCAAGATCTGACGTTAGAGGGATGTTCAAATCACGTAATACTTGTTTATTGTTCTTCTTTAACATGATAACAAAATTTACTCCATCATTTGATTTCTCATCCTCTTGCGGTACGTTCTTCTTCTTTTTGCCTGAACGAAACATGCGTTATATTACTGAAGAGTAAATAATCACAGGGGAGGAGTGCTTATCAAATATAGCCTTCACAACGAATTTGCTCTTATTTCAAACCCAAGAAAGTATCTACTGAAGGGTGAAAATAAATGTCGGTTATTACTGTGGAAGAGATTTGGTTGAAAATATTCTGAAAAATCTCTCCTCCACAGTGATGACCGGCAGTTATTTTAACTCCTATCTATACTGCATCAACATTCGATAGCTTAAATCGTATCACTTTCGTTGAATTGGGTCGAATTTAGTTTCTATAAACATAGTAAGAAAGTTGCTGTTGCAATGGAATTTTAAGATAGCATTTTTTTACCATAGCTTTATGTTAAAACGCCTGAAGCAATGCTCAATAATCACTCCTCCACAGTTATTATCTACTTTTATTTCGAGAACTGAGAAGTCAATCAACTTTGAAAAAGTTGGTTCAGTACATTTCCCCACATATCTATTTCATTGGTCGAAATAAGGGTAAACAATCACTGTGGAGGAGGGATTTTTAAAACTATACTCAAAAATCACTCCTCCACAGTGAATATTTACTCTTATTTCGTCTACTGAATTTACTTCCAGATTGTTGATTCAGTACTCTTCTCCGCAATTTCCAGCTGCAAATTTGTAAATAATTAGCTTACCTCTGAGATTCATGGGTATAGCAATATCAACATTTGGTGTTTTCATATTATCGTGCAGACGTTCAGTAATACTGTCCCCCATCATACGTTCAAAATCTTTACGGAATAACTGGTCTTCTTCACAGTCTAGATGTTTTGGTGCTTCCCGTAATTGAACCTAAGATGTGTAGAACATAATAGATGATAAAAGAGACATACAATCTTTCAACTTCGATTTTGTTCCGAAAGTCTGGGTACTAGGCTGCTGGGAACAACCGACTTTGACAAGTTCCCCTAATCGAACCTAAAATACGCAGAAACTAATAGGTGGGTGAAAGGGACATGTCAGTCTATATATTTTGGTGCTTCACGCCTATGGAGAAGCGTTCTATGAGCATATTTTAAAAGTTCATTTGATTGGTTTAAATTGCAATTTCGTAAATCGATTACCCTCCTCCACAGGTAGAATTTATATACCTCGTCCTCATTTTCCATCACAAACATATCATCGTTATCCATATCAACATCGCCTTCATCATCTTCGTTTCCAGACTCCATACCTGAATTTTCTTCTACCTCTTCTTCGTCTTGAGAAGACTGGGAATTAAGTCCAGGCGAAAACGCAACCGGAGATTCAGCATAAGGACTAGATGGAAGACTTGAGTTAGAGTGTAAAGAATTATCTAATTCAGAAGATCCATCTTCTGTAACCACAGATAATGCTTCTAGAATAGAAAAAAATCAGAATTTTTAATAAAGGATCTGCGATAAAGAGTGCTATCAGCATTATAACCAGGGCTAAGAACAAATAATCGAACCTGAAGTTATCCTCCACAGTGATTATTTGCTCTTACTTAGAGCGTTGAATAAATTAATTGGCTTATTTATATATACACAAACTAAGGGAGGAGAGTACTGAGTCAATGATCTTGCAATGGATTGGTTTCTTCGTACCGAAGAAACCAATCCATTGCAAGCTCATTGACCCAACACACTTCTGCACAGATTTATTTTTGTTGAATTTTGTCAATTTTAGTTGATTGAACCTTAACAAAAAAGTTGTTTTTGGAGCAAAATGTTCCCTAAGATGCTTGCCAGTCAAATGTCAAATTCTAAAAATTTTGTCCAGTCAGTCAACACTTTTTTTTTTTGGCTTCACAATAAAATTTTGGAATTCACAGTGTATGATAAAAGAGTAAATAATCACTGCTGTGGAGGAGTACCTTGGCAGGGATTTTTGAACATTGCTTCAGGCTAGAAAGCCTGAAGCAATGCTCAAAAATCATCCTCAACAGGGATTATTTGCTATTTTATTTTAAACACTGTCATTAATCATTGATCATCATTATTTCCAGCCCCTGTATTCTTCTTAAGATAACAAAGATTTCTCTCTTTGCAACAAAGAATCCAGTCGCTTACATGACCGTTGATTGACATAAAGTAATCGTCTTCTCTATACCACTGAACAAGGGCATTGAATTCACTTCACATTTTTTTATTCTTAATTTGTTATAATAAATTAACTACCGAACATCTAGTAATGTGTGTATTAATTACCAATAGGCCACTGTTAATTAATTGTTCGTCCATCGTAGAAAATGATTCTAAAGTATCAATGCATGATCTGATAATTATTAATTATGACATTGATCATAATTGCTTAAAACACAGTGAAATTGTTCCATTAATTAAGATGCGGTAACAAAGTTTTAGTCTTCTTGTGGTGGCCTAAACATCCACAGAAACGAAATTTCCAACACCATTGTTTTGGTTTTTTGTGCACACATCTTAAAAAATTAAAAAAATAAAGTTGAAAGATACACATCCAAAGCACACTGGTCTGAATTCCATTGTTGTTAGGATAAAATGTACCACTTTTTCACTAGACTTCTGCATTTTGAATGTGTATAATATTGCAGGATAGACAACTAGCTTAGAGATTTTTGTAAGGTTATTTTTGTCAGGGATCAAGGCTATCAAGGGTATGGTAGTTAGCCAGTTAGGCAATTTTCTATTCATTGTTTGTTGATTGTTAAAATTGTTTGAGCGGGAGAGTCAAAGATAGAATGTAAAAAGATTTTTATTTATTCGCAAATTTTAGCCAATAATTAACGGAAATGTGTCATTATTGGGAGTTCTTTTGTGATGCGCGTACTACGATGAACAAATTAATTAACTGTGCCCTCCTTAGTCAGATAATTACTTGTTAAAAATTCGAGTTGTTTCCTCAGATAATTATTTTAATGATACTTTTTATACTGTCACCGTCATAATGATACTTTTTATGTCATCGTCAGCATATTTTTAGGAACCATCTTCGTTTCATAAAGCAGATATTTTAAGCAGCTTTAAAGAAGTCAAAACCAATAAATTTGCAAAAAAATAATCTACGATGAAGAGTGTTAAGTCAACGAGCTTGTAGTTGATTGGTTTCTTCGGTACAAAGAAACCAATTTATTGCAAGATCGTTGATTCAGCACTTTTCCCCTAGAAACGGATTTTGGAGGTGATCCCTTATTGTATAAATGTTTGTTATTATGTTACGTTTAGAAGCACCAAATACACCAAATAAATGGTTGCAATATTTCGCTTCATCAGAAAACAGGTATGAGATGTTTTCACCATAGATCCAGCAGGGTTAAAATAACTGCCGGTCATCACTGGATGAGAGATTTTTCAGAATAATTTTCAGTCAATTTATCTGAAAGTATTCGGAAAATATCTCTTCCACATTGATGACAAGCAGTCATTTTAACGCCTGTAGTTTATTTGCATCTACCCAAAATAATTGGACCTCCCAATAGGGTATTAGAAATTGCAAAAATCAGTTTTTGCAAAATTCATAGAAAAACTGTCTGATACTTATCCTCTTTTGCTTCACGATAGATTTTCACAAAAAATTAACAGATGTTTTTCCACTGTGTGTATCATCCAATAAATTATACAGTACTGTATTCCCCGAAATTTACATACACCACGTGTTGGAGTGTTTTGAGTACATTTTTAGCTGCAAAGCTGGAAACTACTCAAAAGCACTCCTCTCCAGGTGATGACTGATTGTTATTTTGAGGCTTGGATGCAATTTTTTCTGTTACTTTCGCAGTGAAAATTATAATTAGTTTTGTTTAATTTAAAGTTATTTAATTCCAGACATGCACTTCCGCTATTCACGTCTCTTCTTAATGTTGTCTGCTCTTATGATCCAATCGGTTATGGTATACCGTAAGTACTTTCAATAAATAAATAAATCCTGGTATTTTATTTGAGGGATCACAAAAATATGTGTTAATTTAAAGTAAATGGATCTTTAATTATGAGAAGAAATGGTATGCCAATGTCCGTAATTTACAACATCCTCAGTGAGCACAGGATGACGGAACAACGCTCTAAAACTGTTGGTGACATCGTGTGCTGGGCCATTAATTCATTACTCATCAATTGCATATACTATTATAGATGATCCCTGATGTAAAAATAAATAATTGTTTTAGGAGACACCTTAAAATTATTTGCAAAGCAACTTTGTAGATATCAAGACAGGGCTCGAAATAACAGCCGGTCATCACTGGGGAGGAGAGATTTTTCAGAATATTTTCAGCCAACTTGGCTTAAAAATATTCAGAAAAATCTCTCCTCCACAGTGATGACCAGCTGTTATTTCAAGCCCTGTCAAGAAATAAATTGATAAAATTCGATGGTAATAGAACTGCGCATAAGAGTATCATGTTAACAAACTTTCAACGGTCTTGTTTTGTTTTGTTATCCGTTAAAAAAGAAACCACCAATTCATTTGAAGACGATTGACTTAGTACACTTCACAGTAAATTTTATTTTTTGATATGGTCCCTTAGAGACCAACTCAAAATCGACTATAATTGACAAAATTCAACAAAAATTAATCTATACAATAGTGTGTTAGGTCAACGAACTTGCAATGGATTGGTTTCTTCTAATCCATTGCAAGATTGTTGACTCTGTAGATTTTATTTTTGAGACGGTCCTTTATTATTTTGCAGGTATAATCATGTGATGTTTACAGACACACGTGAGTCATCGATTGAAGTCGCAATACAACTACTTATTGTGGTTTTGGATTATGATATGGAACAACAACAAATCATCGATAATGTAAACAACCCTGATCAATCTTATGAGGTATATTGTGCAGAACATTTTAATGTTGTGAAGCTGCTTTATACTTCTTTTGGCTTTTGCAGCAATATTTTTGCCTAGTGGAAATCAACCTTATGATTGTAGGCTCCATCGTTTTTTCTGGAAGCAACAATTTGGAGGTAAATAGTGGTCGAAATAAGGGCAAATAATCACTGTGAGTGATGAGTGATTTTTGAGCATAGCTTTGAGCTACAAAGTCTGAAGCTAGGCTCATAAATCCTTCCTCTGCAGTTTGGACCATTGCGTGAAAGGTTCGATTTGAGTAGTCATTCAGTGTTTAAATTAAGAAATTTAGAAAACCTGAAGCAATGCTCAAAAATCACTCCACAGTGATTGCTTGCTCTTCGACCACTGTGTAAATTCTCTATAGCCCTGATCAATATTTGTTTCCTTCCTTTTAGGGCACAGGACCGGAGAATTTATTTTGCAATTATTTGACAAGAATACACAGAGAAGAGGTATGCTGTTCTGTGTAATTTATAATATTGCCCACTGTTTAATGGGTTGCCCATTTACCAGGAATGTTGACAAAGAAATTGTAAGATTGCTGAACTTAGTATTCTTGTATGTAATTATTAGTTGTGTGAAATGATCCCTGATATGGCAATGTTCGAAATACAAGCAAATAATCACATGACTACATAGCTTAGAACTGTGCTCAAAATTCCCTCCACACTGATTATTTGTTCTTATTTAGAACACTGTACTGTGCACGATATAGGAGAAATCATTACAGTGAACTTAGTACTTAAGGCTACAAAGCGCAAAGCTGTCCTCAAAATCACTCATCCATGGTGATTATGTATGCTTAATTTGAACACTGGCTGATTCAAATTCAAGAATAAAATTCAATATCATTGACTCTGACCATTATCCTTCAATTATTGAATCCTTATTTTAGGATTTTCATTTCATATTACGTGGCATCACACAACTGTTACAAAATCCGCTAGTGCAGGTAAATGGTAGTTAACTGAAAACTTATCACAATAAAACAAGTGGAGCTATCAATTGAAATGTCCACTATTATTTTTCTAAATTCTTTAAGTTTAATGGTTTTCTCGCATAATATAAAACGTTTTTCAACTTGATGGTGTTTTATACACTTTCTACCATTATTAGTGTTGATTATGACTTTGCACTCTCAAGGACAACTACGACTCGTTGCGGTTCTTCACAGTACTGTTTATGCTTATATTAATCTCTGTGTTGATAGTTGATTGAGGTAGATTCTATCTGGTAATTGCTGTTTTCTTTGAGGACAATTTCAAAATTTCGCTTTAGAACCAACTTTTTTGTTAGGGTTACATCAACTAAAATTGAGAAAATTCAATAAAAATGAATCTGATCAGAAATGTGTTAGGTCAATGAGCTTGTAATGGATTGGTTTCTTTGTACCGAAGAAACCAATCCATTGCAAGATCATTGACTCAGTACTCTCCTTTGTAGATTTTATTTTTAAGGCGGTCCCTAACAAATTTGCATACACATTTTGCAGTTGAGATCTATCTATTTTTGAGATCTTTCTATTTTTTCAGACTTACCTTCCCAACTCATGCAAGAAAATTGGGTTCCATCAGGAACTCTTTGTGTTGTTTTGGAAATTATGTGACCTGAATAAAGTAAGTTCATTATGTTGATAATGCTAAAGTGTTTTTTATCATGTTTGTTCTCATTATGCTTAAAATTTAATGTAAATTTACATTTTGTTATGAAGATGCTAAAGAATTTCAAGATCTGTTATAGCTTTGTATTGTGATATGATGATAGTCAATGCCAAAGAATTGCAAGATCTGTTGTGAACTGCAACCCTTTCACGTCGGCATCCCCCTGTGGAGGAGCATCTTTGGAGACTGTTGGCTGCAAATTAACCTCCAAAGATGCTCCTCCACAGGGAAGTGTGTCGTGAATTCAGAGGCCCGGAACTGATTTTTAGTGTAAATAACAAGTCGATGAGCAAAAGCTTGTTCAAAGTCTGCATTAAACATGCTAGAGCAACGTGGTTCGACATCTTTGCTGCATACTTTGAACAAGTTTTCGCCAACTGGGAGTCTAACGCTATGTTCAAAAATCTCTTTCAACTGTAATAGTGATTATTTTATCAATCGCAATATTTTGAGGCAATCCAACAAGATTAAATTATTATTTATACAGCGATGATCTATAAGAACAATAAATATGGCTTTCTTTTTGATTTTAGAAATTTCTTTTCTATGTCTTAAAAAGTAGTGATGTATTGAATGTATTGGTACCTATACTTTACCATCTGAATGATTCAAGAGGAGATCCATGTAAGTATACTTAACCATCTCATTGATCCAAGAGGAGACCCGTGTATGCCATTGCTTGAAAGAGCAGCTAATAAATATAAATAAATAACGTTAATTTAAAATTGTACCAAATTCTCAAATTGTACATTCGAAATCGCACTTCATTGCAGATTCTCTTTATCACAGGATGGTTAGGGACCATCTCAAAATTTTGCTCCAAAACCAACTTCTTTAGAAGAGTTAAATCAACTAAAATTTAAAAAATTTAAAAAAATGAATCTGTACAGAAGTGTGTATGAAAAAACCAATCCATTGCAATATCGTTGACTTCAAACTCTCTTGTGTATATTTTATTTTTACGTACTCTCTATTGATTTTTATTTGTTTTCAATTTTTTTTAGCTCGTATTGGTTTAATGCATATTGGAGTATTCATTCTTTTATTACTGAGTGGGGAAAGAAATTTTGGTGAGTATGAAAATGTAATTCATATTTTATTGAATATGGAAATAACTTTGTAAAACTTTGAACAGGTACTCAATACCTAGCATATGTTTGTAGGCCACAACCTAATATATTGTGCTGTAAAATCCCGAATATAGCCTCCCACTCCAGTACACCATTATAAAGCAAGAGCATAAAAGCAAGGATACAAGTCACTTGTATTTCAGGAGATAGTGTATTAAAAACATCAAAATGTCCTTACATTATTTTAATTTTAAACACATTTTCTGAATCAATACTTTTCCCCAAAAGTTTGTATTTACATGAGATTTTTATCCCCTACTCCTGCATAAGAATGATTTAATTTTTAATACCGGTGTCCTCATACCTGGAGCACAAAATCCCTACTGTTTATAAGCCTCTCTGTGTAAGTCCTCCTAATTAAGTCCCCCTCCCCTGGATTTTGTCATTATCAGTTAGTTAGCCTTCTTAGGCTTATCTTTAGTATTTTATGGCTTCAGATATTGCACAAACCTTCAAACCCAGTGGGTAAAAACTTGTTCAAAGTCAGCAGTAAAGACACTAGAACAGCATTGTTCAATGTTCTTCAAGCACCTTCACTGCAGTTTCTAAACAAGTTTTTGTCCACTAGGAACTCTATTTCAAATTCCAAGATTTTAGTTTTTTAAATCACATAAAATAACCACTGTGGGGGAGTGATTTTGAAGTACTTCAGGCTGGAAAGTCTAAAGAAATAATAAAAAATACCTCCTCCACAGTGTTTATTCGCTCTTACTTTGAACACTGAACTATCATTTAAACGAATACCGATGAAAATGGAACCAGCTGATTGGTTTAATTCTTTGCTTTATGTTTTATCATATTGAAATTCTAATGAATATAGACTGAGTTAAACAAGCAGAGCTTTTATGGTGGGCTAATGATAAATTGTGTACGTCATTATTGATTTTCAGGTGTGCGTTTAAATAAACCTTATTCAGTAAGGATTCCTATGGATATACCTGTCTTCAATGGAACCCATGCTGATTTACTTGTGATTGTATGTATTTAGCACTTTGACTTTTATACTCTATCAAATGAAACTAAGGGACCATCTCAAAATCTTTTTTGGTATGGTTAAATCATCTAAAATTGACCAAATCCAACAAAAATGAATTCGTACAGAAGGGTGTTAGGTCAATGAGCTTGCAATGGATTGGTTTCTTCGGTACGAAGAAACCAATCCATTGCAAGATTATTGCCTCAGTACTCTTCTCTGTAGGTTTTATTTTTGAGATGCTCCCTAACATTAAATGAACTTATCTACAGGTCATGACTGTTGTTACTCGAAAGTTCTAGGACTGCTTAGCTTGATCATTATTTAGGCAGCATTATAAGGGAAGACGTCAAAATAACTGTTCCCATTCTGGACCACGATATTCTTGAAAGGTACCTCACAACACCTGTGTATCCCATTGTTTACCTATCATTGTTCAAAAGAATAAATTATCACTGTGGAGAAGGGATTTTTGAGCATTGAATCAGGGTAGAAAGCATGAAGCAATGCTTAAAAATCACTCCTCCATGGTGAGTATTTACTCTTACTTTAGATACTATCTATTATCTACTGTTTAATGTTTTGATAAACATTCCCATCAAGTCCCTGTAACTTCTGGATCCTAGCTGCAAAAGGTTATTTTGATATCTTCCCGTAGAGAAACACATGTGGTTCTATGTGTCTAATAGATAAGTAAGAAAAGTCCTAATGCTGCAGGTTGCTACCATTTGTCGTTTCTGAGTTATTAAAAATAAGTTTGGTTGGGAGGGGTATTTTTGCCTTCCCCCAACCGTTATATAGGGCTAAAGGTGCAGAAATAAGATTAGGCTCTAATCAATGTAGATTTGTCTGGTGTAGATTACTATGTAAATATATAAATGATTAGAAAATATTGAACAAAATTTTTGTGAACCACTGTAGTAAAAATGTGTATTTTTACTGTAAACCAAGAGATGCCAATATTTTTTAAAGTTTTCAAAAGACTGTAAAAATTTTCTGCCTTTTTCATGTTCGTTTTCTCTTTGTTGCCCCTCTATGCTTCCTTGCTAAGTATTATTTTAAAGATGATTTGTTATATATTTGAAGCACCAAAGATACTTTCATTATTTTCTAGGTCTTTCATAAAATCATTACAACAGGACATCAACGATTACATCCGTTATTTGATTGTTTACTTACTATCATTGTTAATGGTAATTTTTCTTTTTTTTGATTTGGATAGTTCCAACTCAGCTGGCAAAAACCTGTTCAACGTCAGCAAAATAACAATAAAACAACGTTCTTTGAACGTTGTTTTGCTAACTTTTAACAGGTTTTTGCCGGTTGGGAATAGATGGTTGCTGTGGCCCATTTTTTCCTTTAATCGTGTTGGTGTAGTACCATGTCTTGATAATTAATTTTAAAGTGCGATCTTCTATGAGACTTCTACGATATTGAAGTAAACAAAAAATATTGACTTATCGATAATTTTTTATTTTGCATGACATTTTCATCTTCTTACTTCTTGTGCACGGAATTTGTATATTGTATGTGATAATAGGTGTGGCTTGTTTATTATTTTGGAAAATTTGGATAGAAAATGAGAGACCCTAAGAGAAGCAATGTCAGGTATTTCTAATGTACAGATTAGATGCACCAAAATAAGTATAACATATAAAATTGACACCAGATCAGTGCTATGTCCAGGTCATTTTTGTGTGTGCCTGATTTGAACAGATAATATAAAGCTTCATCTGGGAAATAAAAACAGTGAAAATTACCTGTACCTGTACGCCTGTTTGAAGATTTATTTGAACAGTACAGTTAAAATATATATTTTTTCTGAAATCAGGATTGAGTGGTGATACAAATTAGCATTATAAGAAAGAGAGAATGATAATCAAATTTTACTCCCATTCTTTGTACCAGTATAAATTGTCCTGGATATGCCTCTGCGATGTAAGTTCCACGTGTAATTATGAGCGTAGTTGCAGGTGACGCCACCTAAAACTTTACAACATGCTGTGTGAATACAATGTCCTGTGTATCCTACAGAGTTCATTCCATCACTTCAGATATGACTTATTAGAAGCACAGGTTGAAATAACTGCTGGTCATCATTGTGGAGGAGAGATTTTTCCGGATAAATTCAGTCAATTTGACTGAAAAAATATTAGGAATATCTCTCTGGCAGTTATATTAACCCCTGAGAAGGATTGTCTTCAAAAATTACTTTGCCTTCTCATATTTAGTTTCGCCATACTTGAAATCCTTATCAATGGTTGCAGCCAATAAATTGTTACATCTGTTAGAGGTAATATAAACTGTGGTTTCTATTTACTAAATTCTTTGTGTTAAATAAATCTGATAAGGTGATATGCCCGAGAGAGTTTTTCTATAGTTAGGATCCTATGCAAATGTTGATGGTTCAATGCTTTTGTGTTGTACCGGTCGGTGCAAGATCATTATGAAAAATCGATAAAAGAGAAAATAATCACTGTGGGAGGTATTTTTAAGAATAGCTTCAGCCTTTTATAGACTGAATATATGCTTCAAAGCCACTCCTCCACAGTGATTATTACTCTTGTTTTGACCACTGCTTATACTTTTCTGTAGATATTATTTATTCTTTTGTCAACAATTCTCAAAACTAGAGCAGAAACACAGTGGAGGAGTGATTTTCGAGCATAGCTTCACAGATTAAAAGGTCTGAAGCAATGCTCAAAAATCTCTCCTCCACAGTGATTATGTGTTCTTAATTTAAGCACTCTGTCAAATAATATGACCTGCTATGCATTAATTACAATAAATATTCACACTTTCAGGCATTTTCAACACCCTGGTTTTTATTTGCAAATTCAACCAATCATCATCTAGTATTCTTCTTACTGGAAACATTTAATAATATTATACAATATCAGTTTGATGGTGAGTTCATGTTGTGTCAGCATTATTTAATATTGCTGTGCCTTCTGTTTGTTCAGCAATGTAGTATCCTAAATTCTTATTAGCCTGAAGTTATCCTAAAAGATATTTCCTCTTATTTTGACCGCTAATAGCCATCTTGGATTTGATTGAGACAGTACTTAAAATAAGAGTATATAATCACTGTGAAGGAGGGATTTGGAGCATAGCTTCCGACCTTATAACCTGAAGGTATGCTCAAACATCACTTTTCCATAGTGATTATTTGTTTTTATTTCAAGTACTATGAGTAGGTCGTCAATCAATGGCAAGTTTATGAATCTGTCGGACAGATACCTGTGTGGAGGAATGTTTTTGAGTATAATATTCAGCTTTAAAACTGAAAACTGCACTAAAAAAACACTGCTCCATAGGTAGTGTTTTCCGACATATTTTCAGGCTTACTATTTTCACTTCCAGTAGGCGAAAAGTTATTCAAAATCAACTGCAAAGACGCCAGAACAGGCGTTGTTCTTGCGTCAATACTGCTGACTTTGAAGTTTTGCTCATTGAGTTATCTATAATACTCTTCTTTAGGCAATGCTCACCTGGTGTATGCAATCATACGTAAACGAAATGTATTTCATCAACTTGCAAATTTACCAACAGATCCAACTGGTATAAAGAAACCTGGAAAAAACAGTGAACGTAGAAATTCAGATTCATCAATTGATGAAGGGTAATGCATCTGTGAAGAAGAGTGTTGTGTTAAAGAGCTTGCAATTGATTGGTTTCTTAAGGCACAGAAGCCAATCCATTGTAAGATCGTTGACGCAGTAGTCTTTTCTGAAAATAATTTAGGGTTGATAATCCAAATACGCCCCAACCCTACGCCCCACCCCTTTGAATGAATTTATTTGTGTTCTTCTGAAAATGATGTGGACAATGATGTAGATATAGAAGACTTGTAAAAAGTAACCATATTCTTTGTGCTTAATACTTTATTTAAGACCAGTTTCTTTATTGAGAAGTGAGTTTTATTATCATTTCAATCGGTCTGCCAATGAACTTAATAAGTACCTCTCTCAAAAACGCCCCCTGTTCAAAGTCAGCAAAATAACGTTAGAACAACGTTCTGTGAACGTTGTTTTAACGTTATTTTGCTGACCTTGAACAGGATTTTTCCGGCTGGGAAGTCTATCAAAATAAGTCTTTTTTTAAAAAAACACAGTTCATTATGATCTCTTAATAATTCCTTTTCATCGTTCGAGTATAATTCATTCTTGTTTCATAGAAATATCGTTCAACCAACATTACCCAACATACCAACCACTACTAAAACAGGTAACAATAATTTGTACTGTTGTCCTCAACAAGAACCAAAACAGATAAAATGTGACGATCAGAATTTGTTAAATCCAGAAAAATTGAAACGGTGGTTAAAATAACTGATGGTCATTACTGTGGAGGAGAGATTTTTCATATTTATTTTTAACCAATTTAGCTGTAAATATTCTGGAAAATTTCTCCTCCACAGTTATGATACGTAGGAAATTTTAAGTTACGATTATAATTTTACTTTAGAACCATAGAATACTGCATTTTCATTTTGAAAGTTGGTATCAGCATTCTAGGCAATATATCGAGGGTGCGCTGGCCCGTTATTTGTAGTTTTCATTGACTTGGAATCAAGCCAAGCATTCAAGTGATCTATGAGCTGACTGACCACATTCACCCATTTATTAACCCAAATTTTGTTTCTCTTATTCCTTTGTGGAAATAAATAAGAGGGGGCTTCCTACTGACTTAAAATGCAAGTACAGTCAAAGTTTGCTGATTTGAATCCTCAAGGGAACAAATTATTCCTTCGAAATAGGGTATAGTCGAGATATCGAACGTATTTTAAGGCAAATTATAAAGACCGTTTTCCACTTCAGAAAATTTTCCAGGGAACAAAAACGGAACGGAAAATGCGCACGCGTAGAAAGAAATTAGACTTCTATTGGGAAAAGAAAGAAAGAAAAGAAAGAAATTAGAGATAATATTCATTCCATTTGTAGAAATTGACATCACACATCGTGTGATGTCAATTTCTACAAATGGGATGAATATTATCTCTAATTTCTTTCTACGCATGCGCATTTTCCGGAAAATTCGCGAAAAAATTTCTGAAATGGAAAACGACCTTAACTCTGGGGACCAAAATAAATGTGTTCAAAATAAAATAAAATTGAAGTATTAACATAGTATTAACATTCGAATTAACAGATGTTGACTGTAGTCTTGTTAATAATACTCCGTTTTAGTTCAAAATCCGAACTCTGCTGAAGAAACAGCAGGAACAGCACATCAAGATCGAGAAAATACTACTGACGCTTCGTATGATGTTACAGCACCAGTTAATCGTGAAGGAAACAGACGACGTGCAGGAGATTCTGGTGGATTTAATCCAACAGCTGAATGGGTAAACCTTTTAGAACATTTTCTACTGGGAACAAGTTAAATCAACAACGTCAACCCAGTGGGAAAAAAAAACTTATTTTAGCGTCTTTACTGCGAACTTTGAACAGGTTTTTGTCCAATAGGAAAGTAATCCGACATCGTTTGCCAGCTGAAAATGATTCTGTGTATCAACTTTTTCCAAAGAATATTGAGAGGAATCATGAAAGTAATTTAGACACAGTGACCGAAATGAGAAGAAATACTTACTTTGGAGGAGTGAGTTTATCCTCAAAAACCCCTCCTCTACTACAGTGATTATTTGCTCTTTTTTCGAACACCGAACCATTATATATACCTTCCAGTAGGCAAAAAGCTTGTTCAAAGTCGGCAGTAAAGACGCTAGAACAACGTTTTCAACAAGTTTTGGCCCACTGTGCTTATTGTCAACTTTATCTTCATTGACTTAGGATTGTTTTTTGCGAGCAATAATCTGTGTTTGTTATAATTTATTTTTTCACACTCAGGTTCATTCATGGAAGCAAAAGTTACCATTGCAAACTATCATGAGACTATTGCAAGTTCTCGTCCCACAAGTGGAAAAAATCTGCATTGATAAGTAAGTACTAATCTCTTCAGTATTGAGTTAGTGAAACACCTTTTTCCGAATTCGGTTTGTGAAACAGCTAGAAAGATTTTCTCTATTATAAAACTCTAATTTCTTTTGCAAATAGGAAGACCATTAAGTACATCTTTCAACTCAGTGGTAAAAAAAAACATTGTCAAAGTTCGCCGTAAATACGCTAAAACGACTTTGAACATGTTTTCAGATAATAAAACATAGCAAAAAGATAGAACGTCTGAAACAAGCTCGTTTTGCGAGTTTTTTTTTTATTTGACGAGATAAGAAAATGTGTTCCTAATTGTCAGATTCGCGCTGTAGCGAACGTTTTCCTCATAAGATGTTTGCTAACAGAACGGTAGGAATTTCCCTGCGGGCAAACACTTCTTCAAAGTCTGCAGTAAAGACGCTAGAACAACATCAAACAAGTTTTTACCCACTGTTCTTAAGGCAGATCACGTCACTTTCAACCAATGTAATGGCTTCATTTAGTATTCGTGCGAATGAATTCACCTAATGGAAATCCGCATTAAGAACTTAAATTTCTTCATATTTCAGAGGTTTAACTGACGAATCAGAAATCATCAAATTTTTACAACATGGAACGTTAGTTGGTTTGTTACCAGTTCCTCATCCTATATTGATCAGGAAGTATCAGGTATGTTCGGTATAAACGGAGAATTGTCCACTGTGATTTCACCTAATTTATTTAGTTTGTTAAAAAATTTACTATATTTTGCCAACCTCATTCCCAGGGCTTCTTGCCTTTTTGCTCTTCCGTGTTTCGAAAAGGCAAGAAGCCCTGGGAAGGAAGTTGATATGTTGCAGATGACAATGTTGAACGTGGAAATTTTCGAAGAGCTGGACTGTATATGCGATGGAGAGTTCATTGTGTAACTTCATTGCAAACGGAAGAATTTACCCAGTAGGTAAAAACTTGTTCAAATTCCGCAGTAAAGATGCAAGAACAACGTCCATTGACGTTGTATTAGCATCTTTACTGCGGACTTTGAATAAGTTTTTGCCTACTGAGTATATTTGACTTTTTAGGCAAACAGTGGTACACAATTATGGTTTCGAACATATATGTGGGGGATCATTTATTTAAGGTATTTTACTTCATTAAGTTTGACACAAAAAAATGTATCACCAGTGGTGAAAAGTACTTTGTCAACGATCTTACAGTTGATTGGTTTCTATGGAAGACACAACTTCATTGCAAGCCCGTTGACATAATACCACCCAGTAGGCAAAAACTTGCTCAGAGTCAGCGGAGTTTGAACAAATTTTTTGCTTACTGGACAGTGGACATTCGACGTCTAATCAACGTCACTAGACATCACTAAAAGACGTCGTTTCGACGTAATAACCGTTGAGCGCGTGCAGAGATACCTTGTTTAATGCATTGATTTTATTTTTTTAAATACGTAGCTTTGTTAAAAACTACTATTTTCCACTCAACAGATATGGAGAGCCAGGGTGAAGTCATTAACCAGATGGTTCAATCAGGGGTAAAAATTGAATATCAGTGGCCGAAATAAAAGTAATTACTGTGGAGGAGCGATTTCAGGCTACAAACCGGAAGCTACAACTTCAGACAACTTCAGAAATAGTGTTCTTTAGTGGTCGAAATAAGAATACATAACAACTGTGCAGGCCCTGTATCACAATATTCCACCCTTTACAGGGATTATTTACTTTAAATGAAGAAAGTTTAGCGGTTCGCGGTGTACTGCGAACATTTTGCACTTCGCGACAATGAATTTTGGCGGTTCGGCCAAAATTGAGCTTTTCACGGGAATAAACTTTCGCGTATGTGTAGAAAATAAATATATAATTTTCGCTTTCTGGTGGAATTCATAATAACCATGCTACAACTGATTTTTTATTCAACATACACCACTCTACAAGTTATATTCATTGTCGAACTCACGAAATCCATCAAATGTCCTTTTTCCACCCGCTGGCACCCATTCTTTCGAACTTTTCTTGGGAATAAACTTTTGCGGATTTGAGCGAAATTCGCGAAAAATTTGTTCCTTTGACCAATGTTCTTTTATCTTTATTCTAGGAACATTGATCCACCAATTTGGTATGACACTGATGTTCGATTATTCGAGATACAGAGAGTATGAATGTTACATTGTTAACTGAATTATTATTGGCAAACACTTATTGTCTGAAATATCGCTAACGCTGGCGTAGAGGCGTTTCAAATAACGCTTACGCTTGCGTAGAGGCGTTGTGTACAGGATTAGTTAGATATATACACTTTTTCCGAATTATGTTTTTGCAATATTGAAAGAAAAAAATGCTTCCATTCGGAATTTAAACACAAATTGGAATTGAAACTTTCTGACCGCATAAAAAGTACTTTACTACCTATGGGACCGTCTCAAAAATAGAATCTACGGTATGGACCTAACACACTTCTGCACGGATTCAATTTCGTTGAATTTTGTCATGGTCCCTAAAGCATCATGCGAACATTTCAATGTTTTACTCATGAGTATAGTAGAAAGATTTCATACATTCGGAAAAGATGTATTGCTTTTGTAAATAAGGAGTTAAAGGCGTTAAAGACAATGGCGTTGCGTATAGTTTTTCCAGTGCTTCTGCTGTAAAAACTAGAATAAAGTTTGTAAAATTTCCTAATTCTGAACTTTGAATTTACACGCATGGTACATGCATATGCGCGCCAGAGTTTTGAAACCTTCAAAAGTGGAATTTGTGGAAAGGTTACTAAGGTTTTATCTTTTACGTTCAGAGTGGGTCGAAGTGACTGTACCCAATGGACAAAAACCTGTTCAAAGTCAGCAGTAGAGACGCTAGAACACATGCAACGTTGAACGTTCTAGCGTTTTTACTGAGAAGTTTTTGCCCACTGGGTATATACCAAGAAGAAGAGTGTTGCCTCAAAATTCTTGTAAATGGTTAGTTGAAAAAACCAATCAGTTGCATGTTCAATGACTCTTCACTCTTCTTCCTGGAGGCTTATGCACAGTTATTGTTAAGTAGGGGAATATATGTTATAATGGCACTTTTACTTTGTTTTTGCGGGGGTTAATATAATTGCCAGTTATCACTGGAGCAAAGATTTTTCAGAATATTTTCAGACACTAACACAACCTCGTTCCCAGGGCTTCTTGCAGGGCTTCTAAGCCCTGGGAACGAGGTGGACACTAGCAGCTATTTTAACACATGATTTTTTTATTCTAGAACAACGTCGAACGACGTTGTTCTAGTGTCTTTACTGCGGACTTTGAACAAGTTTTGTGTTCACTGGGATGTGGAATATATTTAAACAAAAACCTGCGGAAGAAGCGATAAAACAGGGATAATAAGAAGGGTGGTATGATCTCGAAGCTTAACCAAATTTAAAAACATTGACTCGACACTCTTCCGCAGATACGAAAATCGGTAAACTACTGCGAAGCATTGTCCACTGCTCTAGAACAAACATTTCTTCTTCTTTTCTTTTCTTTTTTAAGGTTTTCATTTTTTAGTACACGTTTATATATTATTTCTGGAATATGACGTATATAGCAATTTATTAGAATTTTTATTGGATAAGAAACAAGAAGCGGATAATTGAACTAGAAAAAACTGCGATTTTAACAAACTTCCATTTGATTAGTTATTTCGCAACAAGTTCATTGGCTTAGTGCTGTTTTTGTACAGATATTATCCCACTGGGCAAGACTTGTTCACAGTCCGCAGTAAAAACGTTGGAGCAACGTTTTTAACGTTGTTCCAACGTCTTTACTGCGGACTGTGAACAAGTTATTTCCCTCTGGGATATACGTCAATTTTGACCCCTCAGCTCGCCAACTAACAGACTAATTTATCTGTTTGAAAAAGAAAGGGCGAATGAAATATGTATTTATTTATTTGAATATTTATGATGAAAAATATCGGATTATCAAACCAAGATTTTATTTTATATTCTAACGCGTCCACGTCTAAAAAGTCTGCGGTATGAGGATGAGAGAATGAGGAGTGTGGTGGGTAACGATCAGTTCGAATTCACCAAAACCGTATGGTATGTTAGCAATCAATGTGCTCGTATAAATCTAAAATAGAATCGAAAAGTATAACATTTTTAATCACATTTTTTAAAGACCAACATGGACTAGGGACCATAAACTTAGGGGTTCGGCTTAATGAGAGTTAGCTTAATGAGAGAGAGTTAACAATATAAAAAAATTTAACTTCCCATTGCTTTTAACCCTTCATTAGTATGGTGTGGACCCCCTGAATTTTTAAATTTTGCTGTGAAAGTAACAGCAAAAATTATTATTCAGGAGGTAATTTTCTTACATATTTTAAAAATTTGTATTATACTTTTGTGACTTTTGCCCCCTGATGTACTGATGCAATTTACTACACTACCCTAGGCTCTTCTAGCTCTAAAAGGTCTAGGCCTAATGGGTTTAACGATCCATTCTAACTAATATCCACCATGACCATACTTGTTAATTTAATTGGGGATTTGAATTTTTCTTCAATTCTATGCCACTTTAAACATTTGTGATGATAACAAAATACCCACTTGAAGCATTTTTAATTTAAGAATAGTTTTCCCGATTATAGTAAATTTATAATATACACATATATTTCAGTGTTGCAAGTCTTTCTGTTTTTATGGTTTTAATGATTCTTAGTATTCTCAAAAAAAATAAAAAAATTAAGCATGCATGCAGACATTCCAAAGGAACCACCAGAAAAATATTTGTTTGAATCGATTCTCTAAAAATATTGGTGGTTGCGTACACCTCGTAGTAAAAATTCTTTCTTTATCTCTACGATTGGAAAAACGTAAATAATTTTTTAATAATTTATAATGTAATATTAACCCAACCGCCAAAAACCTGTTCAAAGTCAGCAAAATAACGTTAGAACAACGTTTAAAGAACGATGTTCTAACGTTAGTTTGCTGACTTTGAACAGGTTTTTGCCGGCTGGGAAATGATCCAATAATTATAACATCGAATGTTTTTGTACCATGCCAGAGTTAAACTCAAACTTTGCAATTTAAAATGTCAGACGAGATTTCTGAAGCAAACGATGATGAGTGTTTGACATATTTCTTTCTACCTGGGTTGGCAGCATATCATTGGGGTGATGGACTATATTATGGATCTAACGATGATAGGTTTAGCATAAAAACAGATTTATTTCTGCTAGATGCTATGGAAAAGAAAGGCTATACTATTCTTCAGAGTGGTAGCGCGATGGAAGGACTATCTATTATTTCTTTTAGAGAAGCAAGAACAGATCAACATATTGTGCAGTTGGAAAGAGATTTTGACTTGATGCTGATAAATCCATATTACATTATTTCAGAGCAACCTAATGCAATTATACGTTGTTTTCAAACAGAGAACCATGGATATGTTAAGTTATATGATCAATGTGGGTGTTTGTTTTCATCTAAAGTGTTCATTCAGGAATCATTACGTTACTGTGAAGACGTATGGGAAAAAATTCCTGCTATCAATATTGAAAGTGTAGAATTCAATGGCCCGGCAACAACAATAAAAACTTTTACGCATGGCTGTGAGAATTTATATGATATTGTATGGAGTTTGAAGTTTGTCGATTGGCCATCCTGGGTCAGAAGATTTGATGAGGGACTAGAATGGCCGCCCTATGATGTCATAAAAACATTCAAAACATTAGGGTGTCATCTGGTTCCTGTTGGTGGGCATAGACTCAGTCCCTATAGAGACGTACACTGGAGAGTATCATTCTCTCAAGCTGAAATTATTTTATCGAAATCATTCAGTGAGATTCAAAGAGAATGTTTTGTCGTTTTTAAAAGTTTCATTATTAAAAGTTGGAAAGAATTTACAGCGCTAAGTTCCTACGCCTTAAAAAACGTATTTTATTGGTTTATGGAGGTTTCTAATAGTAATGAATGGTCATACAAACATTTTGGTAAACATCTACTAAATTTACTGTTAACTCTTAAGAACTTTCTTATTAAAGGACATGTCCCACATTTCTTTCTCCCTGAAAATAACTTGATTAGTCATCTAAGCACATTGGAAATAACTATAATGGTTGAAGAGCTAACAAAATTCGAGAACTCTTTCGTGTTAACTTTACACCGCATTCTACCTCAGAATAATAGAATGAATCACTTAATACCGCTGAACGGAGGTACTTTCGAAACAGCAAAACAATTATCAGAAAGCAAAGACCTATATACACGAGTGGCGTTGGTTAATTTACTATTTACGTGCTTATGGATTCATGTAAACGATGAATCAAATATGAAATTGAAAGTATATTTAGATATTGTTAGTATGAACAGTAAAATTTTAGAGAAATATTTAAAAGCTTCTCGAACTAAATGTGGAGAACTTATCTGGAATAAAGATCTTATCTTGTCCGTGTTAAAAGCTCTGTTGCTCGATCTTCCAGGGATTATGACCAAGGAGACGGTATTGTATGCACTTAAAAAGGTGTTTCGAAAGCACGTTTCTGCTAACTACGACAAAGAAGCAAAAAGCTACGATTCGTGTATATTAAATGTAGGTAGCTTCATCGAAGAAGCCTTTACGGTTGAGCAAGATATATCGAATACTCTCTTATTGTTAATGTTAATCCAATTCGCAGGCGAAGGAAGGATTAGAGAAATTCTTCCGTTATTTTCAAACTTCCTGCAATGCTTTTCTCAACGACCAAATCAAAATATCTCAGCTTTATCTGTTATATCAACATTGACAAAAGAAGGGAGTCAACTTATGCACAGTGATGAAATAGCACAAGCTTTGTACAGGTACGTAGTTGCTTTAAAATTATTGATTGAATATGCGGATGATTCTGGTTACGTTAAAGACATAAGTTTATGCGTTATGAAAAATTCTCGAAGTTTACTCTCGAAAAAATTGAAAAAAGACAAATGGATAGGCCTTAAAGGTTATGAGTATTGTTTTAATTTTCTAACTGAATCAAATAGTGTGGATCAGCAGTTTGTAGCTGAATTATCCTGTTATTACGGAAGTCATCTATGGAATTATACGTTATGTACGAGAACGAGCGATACAAAAATATACAATGACCGTATTGATGATGTTGAAAGATTGTTAAAACTTTCTGCAGAAATATGTATATCAAATGAAAGTATTCATGTATTGTGCTACTTAAGATTTCTAGTATTCAAAGAAAAATTTCTCGATGTTATCGATATTTTAGTAAAATCTAAAGTAAAGGATATATTCCACAATGAAGCTGAAGAAATAACTTTTGATGAAACTGACAAATACACAGTTGATGATTGGTTAAAAGATTACATCGATCGATTCAGTTGCATTACCATCTCAACGTCCGTGTACCGATTGTATCTGCTTGCAATCAGCTATCATAAGTTAAATCATGTACGTCCATGGTTAAATCAGTATGTTAATGCTAAGTCTTGTTTAAAGAAATAGAGAAGCTTAAGTTAGAAGATGGACAAGAACTTTGTTTAGAACACTTAAGAAAATTATTACATCTAGGGGTATAATTTGAACTAAAGACATATCCCAGTGAGCGGACGTTTCAACGTTAATCCGATGTGTGCCTACATAGAATAGCTTAGAGAATGTCTTCTACAACGACTCCCCAAGCCTGAATATAAGTGCCGGACATCACCTGTGGAGGAGTGATTTTTGAGTATAGTGTTCAGCTTTTAAGCTGAA
>JAULBZ010000242.1:0-35738 GCA_032360805.1 Neoturris breviconis
GCCCAAAGCCAGACGGAGAGACGTCAGATGGGCGTCGTGTGAACCGCGGACTTTGAGCAAGTCGGTCTACTGGACTTTGGGCTCTGGTGATGTGCTGGTGGGCAAAGTAGCCATGTTTGGCGATCTGTCAGTAGGAGCTTGCCCAAAGTCCACGCAGAAGGCTCCAGAGTGGCCTAGTGTGTGGACTTTGAGCATGTCAGTCTCCTGGACAGGGGAGTGTGGTGTCTGTGGATGGGTAACCTGACAGCTGTCCAGTGACTTACCTATTTGACCCCCCACGTTGTTTTTTTATATAGCTAATAAATTTAGGATTTGAGCAAGAACTGGAGTTTCTTATTTTTTACCTAAATTTTATAACTCAAGTTTCTTATTTATTTCTTAAATTAGGGAAGTGAAAACCGATTGTACTGCTTACCTTACCCTACCCGGTCGAGCATGCTCGAATTTTATCTCTCGGTATGACTAAGTAATATCTGTGGGCGCCAGTACTTTGAACATGCACAGCAGCTGTCTTCTGCTGTTCTGTTCCCGAAATTGGAATCTGCCTGAAGCGCGGTCTTTTGTGAACAATCTCTGATATCTTCAAACACCCTGAGACTCAATGTTTTTTGTTGTTGTTATTGTTTTTTTGGGGGAAAGGGGGGTTCATTGAGGTTTACTCCTCTAGGGATGATCATCATTAGTCTGATTCCTATGTAATGGTTAGACCTACCTATTTGACCTCCACATCACTGCAAGGATAATCATGTGGAGGTACTGTACTGCTAACAAACATAAAATCTTAACAAAAGATACAAAATGTAACAGTTCCTTTAACGTATTATATTTTGTGAGTTTAGGTCCAAATAAGAAACCTACATCTGTTTTAGAGGTTAAAATCTCAAAAACGATACCAGTTCTGTTCTTATTTATTTAGCTTTTCACGTCGTTGCTTATTTAATCTGACCACAACTAAGGAAAAATAACTTAAAGAGAATTCAGAAAATATGTTAAAGGCTGTTCATGAGAAGGACGTACTTAGGAATCATTAATATCAAATAGACAAGCAGAGAGAAAAATAATAAATAGGCACTAATAAATATCTTAAAAACCCTTTGTTTTGATGAAAATTGGTGCATGACCCAATTTGATGGTGCTTATTTCAAATTTGATATGCACTTTTCGTATTTGTGACCCAAAAAGTACATTAAGATAAAATCAAATGAAAAGCGATTGGTTTTTAATGAAAATTGGTATGTGTTCCAATTTGATGGTCCTGATATCAAATTTGATACTTTTTTTATTTGTTTATTTGGCCAAAAATACCTGTTTTAGCCAAAGTTGGGGCATAAATGGAAATGGCTTTGTTTTCAAACCTGATGTTCATTTTTCAAAATGCTACAAACAATAAATTGGTACAAAATTAATTCAAACATTAAAATTGCTGTGATAATCATCTTTTAAAAAAAATCTAATCCAAGAATACCGTTTTGCTATGGCGTGATTTCGAACATTATTGTAACCTTTGCAAAGCCTGTAGCCCAATAGGTCTTATTGAGTAAACATCCGGCTGTAATAATGAATGGTTGACATGAAGCTAGTAATGAGCCACAATATGTATATCTATGTGGTGAACAACGGGATTTGCAGAAATGGTTCGCTTCTTCTAAAAATTAAGGCTCTAAACTAAGTTACAAGGCTTTATGTTCAGTGCACAGTATTTAAGAACATCGCAAGAACATGACAAGGCTTTATGTTCAGTGCACAGTATTTAAGAACATCGTAAGAACATCATGAGGCTTTATGTTCAGTGCACATTATTTAAGAACATCGTAAGAACATCACGAGGCTTTATGTTCAGTACACAGTATTTAAGAACATCGCAAGAACATTACAAGGCTTTATGTTCAGTGCACAGTATTTAAGAACATCGTAAGAACATCATGAGGCTTTATGTTCAGTGCACAGTATTTAAGAACATCGCAAGAACATTACAAGGCTTTATGTTCAATGCACAGTATTTAAGAACATCGCAAGAACATCACAAGGCTTTATGTTCAGTGCACAGTATTTAAGAACATCGTAAGAACATCATGAGGCTTTATGTTCAGTACACAGTATTTAAGAACATCGCAAGAACATCACAAGGCTTTATGTTCAGTGCACATTATTTAAGAACATCGTAAGAACATCACGAGGCTTTGTGTTCAGTGCACAGTATTTAAGAACATTGCAAGAACATTACAAGGCTTTATGTTCAGTGCACAGTATTTAAGAACATCGTAAGAAGATCACGAGACTTTATGTTCAGTGCACAGTATTTAAAAACATCGTAAGAACATCACAAGGCTTCATATTCAGTGCACAGTATTTAAGAACATCGTAAGAACATTACAAGACTTCATGTTCAGTGCGGAAGGAACGTTAAGTTTACAATAGATCATCATTTTTCGCCAGTTCTTTCTAATGTTTTATAAACTTAACGTTTCTTAATGTTGTACTCTTTCGGATTACACCACCCTCTCTCTCCAATCTAAGATCAGGAAGAAGTCATGTAAAATAGGGTTGCAAATTTGATTTGTTATTAACAGGACCGTTGATATGGCATTATGGCTTCTAAAAGTGAATTACAATCTATACGAAGCTCTGCAAGTGCAAAAGAGGCTGGCAAGAAACAATTGGATGAACTATATAAAACCATGAAAGCGTCAGAAAACCTTGGTAAGATTTAAAGTTAATATATATATTTTTGTTAATCACATATTGCATTTGCTTAACGTTAAAAAACAATACCACAAAACATTGAATCAAATTAATGAACACGAGGTATTGGTTGCTCAAAGTAAAAAAGTCACTGCACAAAAAGAAATTGCATTACAACAAGCTTCTACTTATTTAGTAATTTGTGAATAGGTTTATTCCAGTTAAATTAGGATTTGGATATTTTTAGTTAAACGTTTAGTTAGTACATGCACAAACCACTTTCCAACTCCTTTTGAAGGGAACAAAGTTATTCGGTGGAATTGAAAAGACAACTTTCACAAAATATAAGTGTTTATGTAGATTATTGTCACTGATTATCTAGATTCCCTCAATTCGAATGTTTGTATAATTATTTTAGGCAATAACTAATATCAAATTTAGTGGACGGGGTTTTTATTCTAATTTAAAATGTTGTCTGATATTTCGAATTATGGTGTCAAAACTTTTGCCCAATGTTTAAGAGTAATTATATCAACTCCAATGTTCTATTTTTATTGCTATCTTATCCATTTACCTTATGGTTAGACATTTTCGGGAACAGTAATGTTCGCGGAGTTTACGAATTGCCACATTATTCACGGAATTAAATGTTTTTAAATGGATAGTTTTATCTGGTCAAACGTTTCAAAGCATGTGGTTTCATTTTCAAGGACAGTTTACCAATCGATTCAGAATGATCCAAATCATAATCATTCTTACATTTGACTGGTCTGGCAAAGTTTCCTTTAACCCTATTCACACTAAGCTTGTTTTGGCTGGTGTAGGCCTAGGGGGGAGGGGGGCATAAAGTGTTCGCGGCCATTCTTTTCCGAATCACTAATGCTTATGAAACTTGGTAGATATAAAACAACTTAATACAAACAACTGATACCTGCTATGACGTCATCAATAACGAAAAATGCTCTAAAATGACTGTGACGTTTATTTCCAAACCATTAATACTTATGGCATGAAACTTGGTATATATAGACAACGTCAATATAAACAGTTTGACATAATTTTTTTGTGATTTGATGACGTTACTGGCACCTGCTATAACGTCACCAATAGTGTAAAATATTGTAAAATGTCTTTAGTCTTTTATTTCCGAACCACTGATACTTATGGCGTGAAACTTGGTACACTTATAGCAAAAACTCAATACAAACACTTTGCCATAAATATTTTTGATTTGGTCTGTATTTTTCAATACTTTTGTATATTTTATTTAGTATTTCCATAATTAACACATACCTGTCCTAAAGTTACCTAACAACACCAGAGATCAATTTAAAAAAAAATTATATTTTCAAAAAATTAACCCCTGTTCAGAATTAAGTTTCCCCAGGAAAAATTCCAAAAATAACTTAATGGTCAAAATCCTTGGTAAAAGTTAGAAAAAGTCACCAGATTACAATACCATACCATAGATATAGAATAAACATTATCGCCAAATGAAAATGCCGCTGACACTTTATGCCCCCTCCCTTATTAAACATAGCGCTTATAATTGAAAGAATGGATTCAGATAACTGAGATTTAGTCTAACGTTTTAAAATAAGCTTCAAAATAGGCTTTATTATATGGTTACAACACATGAATGTTACTTTTGGGTTTTGGCAGATGACTAACATTTTTGCGTACACCTTTCTGAACATTTTATTTCGATTTTGTTCGTGCATAAAAGCTATTCGTTACTGTAAACTAATTTTTATTTCCCATATTGTATATTGGATAAGTTGGTAGGTTAGGTTTCTCACTCAGAGAATAATATAATAATAACGGAGTCATTAGGTTTGTTTTTGATGTGGTGGTGATGATATGTTTACAGGTTTTACATTTTGCAACATTAAATTGTTCCACAGAATAATGGAAACGTGGCGTTTGTTGCTTCAAGTGGAATTGGATTGTCTGCTACCCATTTTGTTCAGGAGTAACAAAAAACAAGTTTTCTAACTTTTTAATTGAGAACATTCTACCAGTAAATAAAAACAATCGAAGCAAGAAATAAAATTAACAAATAAAATATTTTTTTAAAGTTACCATTTTGAACAATGAACATAATTAACACCCGATGTGATGGTATTTAAATTAATGAAAAGGAAAGTAAACAAAGCAACATCAAAGCAAAACCTTGTTTTGAAAAAGGAAAATAACTGTAGAACACAAAAAATAGTCAAATGCCATTCAATAATCTTCCCAAGGCGTCACCAGACCCTAGATACAGAACTCTTAACGTTTTCTACGCAAAGTTCCTTGGCCATGACTCATGATTCAAGAGCACTTTGTGCTTGGATGAACCGTTGGTCAACAGGTGGGTGAGGAGTATGAAGGGGAGATGTTACCTGATAACGTTGGAAGCGATAGTTTCTCGTGTTGGTTCAATAAACGTAAGCTTGAAGAAGTCGTGAGAGAGGCCGTGTGCCATGTGTGCCAGTGGACTTAGATCATTCTGCCTACTTGACAATGAGAGTAGAACCCTGGTGATGCGTTGGTAGGAGCAGTGACCATATTGATGGTCAACCAGCAAGATCTTTTCCAAAGTCGCTTTGTGCGTGGACTTTGAGCAGGTCAGCGTATTGGACAAGGTGAGTGTAGGCTCAGTTGATAGTGGGTCAAGTGACCATGCGGATAGTCAGTGAAAAAGAACTTGCCCAAAGTCGACCGGAAAGACGTCAGAGCTGTGTCGTGTGTGACATGGACTTAGAGCAAGCCTTCCCACTGGACAAGGGGAGTAGGGCCCTGAAGATGAGTTGGTAAGTGGAGTGGCCACGTTGACGGTCAGCCAACAAGAATTTGCCCAAACTTCCCAGAGAAGACTTCGGATGGGAATTGCCTTTTGCGTGGTCTGTGTACTGGACAGGGTAAGGGTAGGCTCAGTAGATGGTGACTCAGATGACCATGCGAATAATCAGTGTATAAGAACCTGGCCAGAGTTCAGAGTAAAGACGTCAGATGGACGTTGTATGTACCGTGTACTTAGAGCAAGTCTGCCTACTTTGCAAGGAAAGTAGAGCCCAGTCCAGTTTATGGGTAAAGTGACCATGCGGACGGTCAGTAAAAAAAATCCTTTCCCATGGTCCATAGTGAAGAAGTCAGAGTGGAGCCGCATTGTGAGCGAAATTTGAGCAGGTTTTCCCATTGGACAAGGTGAGTGTAGGCCCAGGTGATGAGTATGTGTGTCAAGTGACCATGCTGACAGTTAGTGAACAACGTTGTCTCTCCTGCAGTGGGCAAGTCGATGCGGATTACGCCATACAGTGAGAAAACATGGACGTCTGATGTACTGTGTACTTAAAGCAAGTCGGCTCACTTTGCAAGGACAGTAGGGCCCTGTTGAGTTGATGGGTAAAGTAACCATGTTGACGGTCAGTAAACAAAACCTTCGCTACGGTCCATAGTGAAGACGTCAGAGTGTGTAGCATGGACTTTGAACAAGTCTGCCTAATAGGCATATTGAGGGATAGAAACACCCCACCTGAAGTGGTTTCAAAAACCGCTCCTCAACCACCATCCACAGGCATTGTCACTAGGAAGGAGGGACTTCTAAACCCACCTGAGGTTGATCCAAAAGCCGCTCCTTAACTCTCACCTCAGGAACAACATCACTCAAGTTGTGTCCAGAAATTCCTATTTCCTGGTGACTCTTTCCTGTGGATGATGATGAATCATTGTGTGTTTTCTTTTATGGGAAGCGAGCTATGCACTATGGGGAGCAATATCTGGAAACAACTGTGAGTAGGGCATGGTGAGTATGTGTTAAGATACATTTCCTTAATCAATATCGATATTATGTAATGGGTCTTGGACTAACGAGGAGTATTGACAAGTCTATTCGTACTCTTTTCTGCAAGGTATAAAAGGTAAATATTCACGTAGAGTGATGCAGCAATAACAAATTTAAAGTAACCGTAATTCCTATGAATTCTGTAAGTATGTGGATCATAGTCGTGTAGATGTAGATAGAGCACCAGTTAGTGGAATTCTTTGTAGAAATTCGATGTGGATGGTGAAATTGTAAGATATACTAGGTTAAACAATGAATTCTGGATATCACTAATATATCAATAATATCACTGTGCATTAATATAGTGTTGCTGTATGAGGACATCCTTCAGAGTGTGTGTAGTTATAAAATAGGTTCACAATGTAAAATATGTTGAGTGGATCCGGTGTTAGATGGACATTCTATAAATCCCACCGATCAAAAAGTTGGATGTATTGTTCTTTATAACTGATGGTGCAAGAATACAATTTGTTTATATATGTGTGCAATCAGGTGGATACAGTAAAATGTGTGTGCAGGAATATACATTTTCATTAAGCAATGACAACGATGCGTTTATTGATCAAAGTAAAACTTGTTACAATGCAATAACTTTATTTGTGTCACTGCACACAAAGAAAGTTAGCATTGTAACAAGTTCTACTTTCAGAACCGAACGCCTTGTTTTCATTGTTTTATGAAAAGGTTTGCAGCTAGTAGAATTATTAGTTTCATTATTGTTGTTAATATGATAATCAACTCAGGATTGTTTTTATTGGATACCAAGTACTCTGTTATAGGTGTATTTATATCCATTTTTAGTAAAAAGAAGCTTGAGATCCAGTCCCAAACCACTATGAGTAGTAGTTTGGGATTGGAGCTTGGGATAGGTAAATTACAGATGTAGTAATATACATGTGTTTAGAATCTATATGTAACAAGTGTAGTGGCAATCAGTGACAACGGGTTCTTGCTCTTCAGCTGAAAGCTTGCACCTAGGGTTTAGGTCTAGGCCATTCTCCATGATATAAGAATGGTGGTATAGTAACCATTTAAAGAGTAGTGTGAGTTTTTGCATCTTATATTGATGTTTGGTAGCTAGTAGTGAGGTTGGTCCGAAAGACTAGAAGAGCGTGACGTCATTGGAAATTAGGTGCCAGTAGGAGTTTAAAACCTGCATGATAGTTAGGTTTTGGTCACCATAGGGATTGCAGAAAATAAAGGTTCTGTGTGATGGGTTCATTACAGGGTGACTGGTGTCTCAGAAGAGTCTTTGCCTTGGGAGATTCCTGATATTTTGTGTAAGTTGGCTTTGATAATCGTTTGGAGTAAACCATGTTGTCTAAATTTTTTGGCGCATCCCGTAAGATGTTTTCCTGAGTGATGATCATTCGGTATCGTAAAGCTTGGGAATAAATGATCGATGTTTTGGTGGATAAGGAATGAAACGAGTCAAAATGGAGTAATGCGAAGGTGTTTAAATGTAATTAAATGTTAACTGATAAAACACCATCATGAAACAAACAATAGCACCAGTGAACATCTGTACATTATTGTGAAACATACAATGGCAACAGTGAAGTAACATTATGGTTGCTTACTTTGAACAAAGTAAACTAACGTTACATATAAAATAATCAGTTCTGTGCACAAAACGGTTAAACAGTGTGGTAATATTTTACTCGTGCTCATTTTTACGAAACGTCTAAGAAACTTTAAATACTAAAAACAATATATTTTTAAGAAACTTTCAGAAAAAAGACCCGACTTACGTTTTTATCCTGGATAGGAACCAAAATATTGACTTTTATTTTTATGCCTTCCTTATTGGTTTGTTTTGGCTTGAACACTCAATGATTAGATTTGTAAAACAGTAGATCCCTTATAATAGGTGACATTACAGGTGGCATTGGTCAATTACGTAGCCCAAATATGGTCGTTTTCCCAGCTCGTTTGGAAGGAAGTTGTATGGAGAATATTTTAATTTCTTTAGGTTTATTACATACCTTTTCAAATGATAAGTAGGTTTTCCTATTGTTGTCAAATACCTTAGTTATCGTGAAACGGTTGTTAGATTTTTTCCCTTTTCCATTTTGAATCTGATAATATAATAAGAATTTAGAATACTGTCTTTATTCTTTTGGAATAATTCAAATAATTGAAAGTAAAGTGCTACAATAATTTAATTTTACATTTTACATTTGTCACAAACTATTCATTGATCTTTGCAGCACGCTATGATGACGTCATCAAAAATGCTCACGTTAGCAGAATGTAAACTCTCCAGTTTATAATGTTCTATAACAGGCTAAGTATAAAAGTTATAGATTCAAATTAATGAAGTGGGGTTTCTTGAACGCCTCCCAGTATTGAAGGGCTCTAAAAGCCCAATTTTAATATGGTTACAGTTCTTTCATATACATTGTTATGATTCGATCAAGATCACCATAGTGTGCTGTAGCTAGTGGTATTACATTTTGAACATATATCTGTTTTGGTGTTAGTCCTTACAGAACGATCGTAATTCCTTAAAACAATTTTCCTTTTTGGTACTGTCAAATACAAAACTGATAACTCATGTTAGCTAAATTGGATGGATGTTGCGTTTTATAATTAGTGGCATAGAGACTTACGATATATATATATATATATAAGTTACATATCATACAAACAATGAGGTGTATTTTCAAAGTTTTGTCGAAAATACCAGCAAAATTTGAAAAATAAATGTTTGGCGCTTCATAGCAGCTAACGAACATACATTGTCCAAGTTGTTATAACTTTACTGAATGCTAAGAATAAATGCTTTTTAAATTAGCATGAAGAGTTCACCATCACCAACAAAAAGCAATAAGAATTAAACAATTTGTTGACTTACCTCGAAATAGTGCTGACGTTAGCAAAAATAATAACCCCTTGACCTCCCAGGTAAAATACGGCTAACATGAATAAAGTTTGATAACGATTTTATTTTTATATATAACTGATTACATTTGTGAACTTTAGGAATATTGTAAAATTGATTGCTACTATAATCAAAACCAGTAAAGTGCTTGTATTCTCGATAGGTTAGATACTGTTTATGATTTTCTAGGAATGCTTTGATTTCATTTTCATAGGAATGCTTTGATTTTTACCAGCTATATAACTACTAAACTTTCGATTTATTTTATTTATTTATTTATTTTACATAGGTACATTCCCTCTAACATTGGTGATAACTGTACTGAAGTTCCAGCTGATTAATGGGAAAGTGGATGTTCCGTTTGTAAGAAAACTAAGTTACAATATTTATAAGAAATTCAAGGACTGTGATGTTGATTATAACAATCAAGATGATCAACAAAACATCATTCGAAAGTATTTGAAAATCATCATAGTGCCTTGTTTCTCATTGATTTGTAATTTGCCTAGCGATGTAATGTGGAACTTTGTTTTGGTTTTGCATTCAATCCTATCAAACAGTGTTCAGTTCTTGGAGAACTATGAAGTAGGTGATATTATCTTTCGTATTATGAATGCTAGAGCCAACTTAAAAAGTAATGTTACCATCCCAATGAAAGACACAATCAAGGTTAAAGTTATTGCTAATAGTGTGGAAAATCTAAAACAACATGGTAATTCCGATGTATCTTTCTTTTTGAAGAAGTTATCACAATCACGACTTGCGCAGGGTGATCAAGTACGTGAGCGTGCTTCAGCATATTATAAGTTTCTGGAGATCATTTGGGCTGAAAGTCCATCATGTCTGTCAGATCGTGAACTATCTTGGCTTATCAAAGATATCTGGCCACCTAGAATATCAAAGCTTGGATGTGATGGTGAAGATGTTATCATGGATGTTGGAAATTGTATTGGTATGCTATATTTACCTATAAAAAGTATTCAACAGCTTTTTAAAGAAAGAAACAACAAGCTGATCAACGTTGAATGGAGTAACGGTATTACAGATAAATTTGATGTAAAGCATTTGGTTGATCAGAATAAAGATCTGGAACAACACAAAGATTACCTTTACATTTTGGTTCACTTGCTTGAAGAATACTACAAATGGAAAACTGATGGCGAAGATGATCATTGGGTGGTCCTAGTTGATATAATCAAGTCACATCAAGTGGAGGATGGTTCAATGAACTTGAATTATGTTTCAGATGTGACACTGTTGTTAGAAGAGCTTTACAAAGTTAATAAAACTGTTGCTGTGGCTTTGTTCAATAATATTTGGGGAGAACAAATGGATGATGATACTCTAACAAAATTACTTTCAAGTGCTTCTTTGAAGACAATGGAAAGCTGGCCAACCAATCTGCTCTTGTCCCAAAATGTGTTCATTCAGTTACAACGAGCAGATGTAGACACAATTATTGTCTTCCTAAAGGCTATAATAAGACGTTCTGATATTGAAGATGCAATCGAAATTTTATGGTTATGCTTGGAATGTTTCATTACTGAATGTGCAGACCCTGTATTTGACAGAATGCTTGCATTCTTTTTAGAAGATCTTTGGGAGTTATCTCTTACCTCTATTAAAATTCAAAATAAATCATTTCTTGATTTTATTGTTATTATGCTTAATCATATCAGAGGTAACCAACAAGCTAATCAAAATATCAATGAATTTATTCTGTTTCTTCTGAATATTATTGTCACATCAGGTATGATTGGAAAAGATAGATGCATCAGCATAACTGAAAAAGTTGTTTTATGCATTGAGTGTCATGCTGATATTAACATACCATTCCAGCTAATACTAGACATGACTCAATTTGGATTACGAACAGGATGCGGCTTACAAAATCGAAAAAGAATCATGCAGAATAGTTTGAATTTGCTGTCGTATTCTTCAAAAAGATATCTATCCGATGAATCTTCAAAAGACAAAGTTATGGAAAATCTGGAATTGGTTGTTTCAAACTATGAGGTTATCTTTCAATATTTAGATACTTCAACACAGAAAATTCAAAAGCAAATATGGTTCACGAGTTTCGTTAATTTGCTGGCACACTTAAACACGTCAAAAGTTGTGTCAGTCCTAGTGAATAGAACAATGCTTAAAAATGCTTTAATTGGTAATGCTCAACTATTTCCACTAAAGAAGACAGATATGGAATTTTTGGTGCATATATCAATTCATCCTGACTTGAAAGATCTCTCGCTATGTATTGTTCTTAAGCTATTATACCAAATATTTGATACAGAAATTGACACGAATGAAGCTTATTTGGCTGATATGTTTATCCTTTACTGCGATGCTTTGCTCTCCGGAAAATGTAACTTTCTATATGATGTGTTTAAAGAAAGAAAATACGACCTTGTAGCTGGATTTACCCACAAAATCTTCTATATCAGAGAGTCTTGCATCAAAGTCGCTGCAATAATTATGAATCTCAACATTGATGCACGAAGAGAGCTGATGAAAACGTTTGATATCAAACCCATTACTAAAGCAAGAAGTATTGATAGATTTTATTCCAATGAGAAAGGATTGGATATTGATCTTCTAGGTCTTCACTTCCGAAATATTCAAAAGCCGAAAGATGACATTTGGTTAGTGTCAAAAAAATCGTTTGTTCAGGAAATCAAAAAATTGGATCAAGCATTCTCCGAGGGCAGTTTTGGCTTGAGAGAAACTATTAATATACCTGCTGAAATTAACAAATACGACCCTGAGTTAAAGCAACACCTTACATTATCAGAACCCCTGATCGAAACAGACACATTACTCAGTAATTTGTCTTTGGTAATGGACGTTGTTAATAATCCTGTTAACTTACTGCTTCAAGGACCAACTGGAGTAGGGAAAACAGCAGTAATAACTGAAGCAGCTAGAAGATTTGGAATTCCACTCATCAGATTCAACATGTCATCATCTACTACAATAGCAAACATTTTTGGATTGGCTATACCACAGGAGAAAGATGGTGTAGTTTCTATACAGTTTCAAGAAGGACCTTTTACAACAGCATTTACAAAAGGAGCTTGGTTACTTCTTGATGAATTTAATTTGGCACCTGATAACGTTTTGTCTTGCATTGAAAATGCTCTTGATACATCAGTTTTGTTCTTATCAACAGAATCTGCTGAAATGGATGTAAACGATCCTTTGTCAAATGATAAAAAGTATATTGAACATAAAAGAAATGATCAATTCAGGCTGTTTTGCACGCAAAATCCAAATAGCGGTCTGTTTAAAGGTAAACGTGAAAAACATTCTTCAACATTGTTATCAAGATTTACCCCAGTAGTTATTGATAGTCCCACAAAAGCAGAAGTGAAAGTAATTATGGAGAAGCATCTTGTAATCAAAGGGGTCCATGAATTGATTGCTGCTCGTGCCACTGTCATTGCATTAGATATCCATTATGCAATTGAAGAATTGTTTAACAAGGCAGAGTTTAGTGAAAAAAATGTTGCTTATGCCGAAGTAACTCTTCGTGAAATATTCAGGTGGACCGATAGAATAATTGAAACACTTCGAGATGCAACATTTATTGATGAAAAGGTAAAAAGTCTACTTGCACAAACGGCTTGGTCCGTTTATGGTTCAAGGCTCAGAAAAGATGAAAATAGACAATCAGTACAGAAAATACTCAGAAACCATTTGGATAACATGCCATTTGCCGATGCTGAAATAAACATAGATTATAATGGAGATTTTGGTATTATGTCCATTTGTGATAAGCCTTTTCAATTTTCCTTCGGGGGATTGACCAACGAGACCAAGCATGACAACTTTTGTAACGAAATTTATCACAGATTAGTCCCTGAAATTATAAAGATGCCGGCTAACAACAATGGCCTGGTTATGGTGGGATTAGAGTTCTTTCAAAGTCTGAGCCATACAATGAAAATTCCTTTCCTAGATTTGAAAGAACGAACACTGAGTGTCATGGAACAGATAAGCACTCTTTATAAAGACTCAATACAGAAAGAGAACGCTCTTCATTACATAAAACAATTAGTGAAGCAGTTTTATGATGTTGATATATTTCATAATGACCATAATTTAGATGAGATTAAAACAGTCATCCAAACAGTGGCCCTGACACAAGAAATGAAGATGTGCTGGACAGAAATCTTAAATGCATTTGAACACCAACAACCGGTATTGCTTACTGGAGAGAGTGGATGTGGTAAATCAGAAATAGTCTCTGCATTAGGTACTGTTATGCAAAAGAAAATGATGCACGTATACATCACACCTGAAACAGATCCAGAAATACTTGTTGGTAATTTTGTTCCAAGTGGAAAAGGAGTCAAATGGAAGGAAGGCATTGTTACAAAAGCAGTCAGAAATGGAAGCTGGCTTATTCTTGAAAATTTATCAGAGGCACAAAGTATTGTTTTAGAGCGATTGAATCCTCTTCTGGAGAACCTCTCTACTTGGACTGTCACAGAAAATATTGAAAAAGGGACGGAAACCATACCAGTTCATGAAGACTTTCGAATTATTGCTACCATGGTTCCTGTGGTCTCCAATAGATCTGTTGAACGAATGACTGGTGCAAATGTCCCTACGAATTCTGAACTAAGCCCTGCTTTATACAATCGATTTGTAGTAATAAATGTTAGAAATCAACATGAAAACGAAGAAGCTCTTAAACGTATATATTCAGCAATAGTGGGAGATTCCGTTCTAGAATGTTACAAGACTAAGTTTGTTGCCTTATTTGTAGAATTGAGAAAGCTGAAGTCTTCAATAAACCTATGGCATTTTACCAGAGCATTAAAAGGATCGTACAATATTATGCGTTGTGATAACATGAATGCTTTATCCGCATTATACATTGGAATAGGCTTAAATATATTAGGGCCATTCAAAGGTGTTTCTGTCATGTATCAAAAAGCCTTAAATTCTGTGGAAACTTACTTCCCTGCATTTAAGGAAGAAGTTGAAGAGTTTTCTATGTTATTTGAAGGAAAGCAGAATTGCTCATATGTAATTGATAAAATTAAATCTCAGTCGTTGTATCAAAATGCTTGTTTTTTGTCGGCTGCAATATCCTGCAATTTTCCAGCTCTGTTAGAGGGACCTGCAGCAACAGGAAAAACAAGTATTGTAACCTTCCTTGCTGATTGTTGTGGTCAGTCGTTGGAACGTGTTAATAATACCGAAAATACGTCTGTTACTGATTATCTTGGATCTATCCTGTCCAATGGTAACTACGCTCCAGGACCATTGGTTAGAGCAATGCAAAAAGGTTGTTTCTTCCTAGCTGATGAGTTTGACTTGGCCGAACCTGCAGTGCTAAACATGCTTTATCCGCTATTAGAAGGGAAGGGAAGAATTATGATTCCAGTTACCAATGAAATTGTGTCAGCCGCACCATCATTTAGATTTTTTGCAACGCAAAATGGATCAAGTTATACTGGAAGAAAGGAATTGCCAAAAACTCTTCGCTCTCGTTTGACTGAAGTTATTTTTCGTGATTTTTCGGAGTTAGAATTAAAACACATTATTGAAAGCAGAAGATTTACATTTAATGTGGACATGAAAAATGATGTATTAGAAAATGCTAGTAAACTAGCTAAAGCTTATCATTTAATCAACACACATATTGAAAAATCACTACCACTATTTGGTTTTGGTGTAAAGTTAACCATAAGAGAAATTCTTAAATGGATTAATCGCAAAGCCATGTACCAAGCATCAGATTGGGGATTAATTGGTCTTCAAATGTTTTATACAAAAACTTTGGAAAAGAATTACAAACAACTTGCAGCTTTACTCTTGGAAGCATTTCCAGACAGTCTCAGATTAAAAGATCATGAAAAATGCAAGCCTAGTATTATTGTTAACAGAAAGGAACAAATGTTGTGGAATTGTCATGGAGAAAAGCAAGATTTGCCTATATTTAAAGTGACAGATGAAACTTTTTGGGATATGCTTGAAAATTCTTCATCCAATTTTTTGGAGAATCTATGGAATCTGTGTGTTGCTGTACATTGCAAAGAACCTGTATTGCTTTGTGGACCAACTTCTTGTAAATCTCACTTAATTGATACGTGGTGCAAAATGTATCAAAGAGAAGAAGATAAAATAGTAGTTCTGTGTAATACCTCTAGCGATTCAGCAGACCTGCTTGGAAGAATGAGACCATTTTCACAGTTAGAAACGATTAATTACCTAGCTGTTTCAACAACTCAATTTTTGCTAGTAGCCAATGAGTTTCTAATAGATCACATCATCGAAATACAAGATAGTTTTGACCATCTAAAACATTTTCTGGATTATGAAATAAGGACAGTGTTAAATGAGCTTGAGAAAAATATTTATGACATCAATATTACCAGCTTCACTGAAAGTAGTAGAAATGCTATAAAATGTGTCGACGAAGTTGAAAGTCCGAATTATACAAGGTGTACTTCAGAAAGTCTTCTTTATAATGATGATACTTTGGCAAATGTTACTGACTGCTTTGAATATAGTTTTGTCTCGTCGGAACAAAACAGTATTGGTTCATCATTGGATGGAAATGATTATGAGGAAGATCTTTTCTTTGATTTACAATCAATGTCCAAATCAGATTATAAAACAATTATTGCACCTGATGATAATACTGAGAATGAAGAAGTAAAAGCATATTATCCTGATGTACAAACCATTGGAAATAGCGATGATGAAAGTGATATTGATGAAGAGTTACTTAAAATGCTTGGGGAAACTGCAGTAATGGCTAATACAAAAGTTGGTTCAGATGTTATTAAAACGGTTTGCAAATTAAAAGATTTAATGGAACAGTTTATGAAAATATTGCATCAAAAGCTACAACCAAGTGACAATGCAGATGCAAAAACTCTTAATTCAATCTTAACGAAATTTGCTACAACTCTTCAATGGGTAGAAAATAAAGATCCCAATGACATGTCCTTTATATTTCAAGATGGTCCTTGCACTAAGGCAATAAAAGAAGGACGTGTTTTGATCATCGAAGATGTAAACTTACCTTCACAAGCAGTCACTGAGCGATTGAATAGTGTCATGGAAATCCAACCCTCATTTTGTCTGTTTGAAGACCTGAGTTTAAAAGCCCAATGTTCTCTATCTGTTTCAACTAAGTTAGTAGTATTTGGAACAGTACATGATCCTGGTAATACAAAATTAAATATCAGTCCTGCAATCAAGTCTCGCATGACAGAAATTAATGTGGTGGCGTACTCAGATGTCGAATTAGTAGCTCTTTCTAATATAAGCCATCTTGAAGCAGCTTGCATGTCGAATGATATTGAACAGACACTGGCGCTTATTATAGCAAAACTAAGAAATTATATCAGGATTACTTCAAGAGATATAATGAAATTAAAGCACTTTGTGCATAAACAGTTTCAATCGGATGTCTCTGACAGTAAAATGTTCAAGAAAATATTGTTTTTGGGCATCAGTTTCCTTTGGTTAGACCAAATCAAGCTTACCAAGCAAATAAAGAAGAAAGCAATATTCAAGTTCGTATTACAAGCGCTAGGTTTGAAATACGACGAAGAAATTTTATCACTTTCAGAAGGAAGAGAGTGTAATTACGAAATGGAAAATTGGGCTGTTGTTGCTAAAGATAAAGAAGTAAATATAGCAGTACTTTGTAACACTCCATTCAAATGTTGTCTAGCACCTGGCGTTCAGGTTGTGAATGATATTGCAGATATATGTTTGTCCAAAACTACCTTTAAGAATATTTGTAGGATATTTGCTTCTGCAAATTGTGATATGAAACTGCTTTTAAATGGACCACCTGGTATTGGAAAAACTAAAATTATTGAATCATTGGCAAACGCCCTTGGTTACGAGTGTTGCCGCATTAATTTCAGCAATAATACTACATATGAAGACTTAATTGGCTCATATATCCCGAAAATCATTGATGGAATTCGCACCTTTCAATTTGTAGAGGGAAAACTGCTAAAAGCAATTAGAAATTCCAATAAAACATGGATATTGCTTGATGAAATCAACCTTGCACACTCCAATGTTTTAGAAAAATTAATACCGCTTTTTGCGTCTCATAAAACATTTAGAATTGACGCTACTGGCGAAGTTATTAAAGTTGAAAGAATCCATTTATTTGCTACAAAAAATCCTGAAATCTTTGGTGGTGGTAGAAGCAAGTTACCTGATTCGGTCATATCTTATTTTACAACAATAAATTTATCTCAATTTTCAGAAGAAGAATTAAAAGAAATTGGCAGATTTAAGATGTACACACCACTTCATATAGACGACCTATCAACCTATGTCATACCTGAAGACCAAATCTCTAACATTTTGGATTTCCATTTGGAAGTATCAAGAGCGGCAAATAACAAAATTATAGGAAACCAAGCAAATCCTATCAATTTCAACTTACGTGATTTGGTCAAAGTTATAAAAGTGGCAGAAACCAATGCTGAATTCCATAAGCTTGCCGTCAAAGATAAGAGTTGTAGTAAAACAGCTATTGATATAGAAGGCATCAGAATAAACCTTGAATTGATATACAGCATGAGCCTTAAAAGGAGAGAAGACCGTAAAGAAGTAAGGACCATAATTGATCGATATTTCCCAGAGCAAAATCTGTTATCCGATAACTTTACTACTGAATTCGAGCATAATTTAGAAAGATTTGTGCGTATTGGATTTATTTATCTTAAAAAGGGCACGTACGATCAGAAGGTTGGAAAATCTTTCTTTCCCACAAAATACATAAACAGAATTCTTGCATCACTGGCTGCGGCATCAAGAACCGGTTACACTATACTTCTGCAAGGTGGAAATTCTTCTGGTAAAACGTCGGTAATTATTGAGCTAGCTAGTTTGGCTAAAAGGAAATTGGTTACACTTCAAATGACGAAAGAAACTACTGTGAGTGATTTGATTGGATCTTGGAGTATTGGTAATGACAACGTAATACAAGAGAAAATGAAGACAATGATCAGAAATATTATGGAAAACTTGACAATCATTTGCATTTTATTTTCTAATCACAACAATAAAAAGACATTTGAGGTTTTAAAGCAATTCTATTTGAAAAATAAGATGTTCTTCTCAATTACAGGAACCTGTCTTGATTTGTGTAAAGTTGCTGCAGATATATGTGAAACAACTGATAAAATAACCGCTTTATTGAAGGTAGACGACATCAAAGTTGAAAAGCTGCTGGTAGATTGCCAAATACTGAAAGAACTGATAAGCCTAAAAGATTCAGATTCCGGCTATAACTTCGTTTTTGCAGAAGGTCCTTTGCTTGAAGCTATTCGTAAAGGCCATTGGATTTTATTAGATAATATTGGACAAGCTCCTGGAGATGTACTAGAGCGACTTAACTCTTTAGCTGAAGCAGATCCACAACTTATCTTGTATGAGGGTGGGAAGAATGAAGTTTTAACAAGAAGAAATTTGAAGATTCACAACGACTTTCGCATGTTTGCTACTTTCAACACAGAGAGGAGTAAAGGGAGTTCACTTAGCAATGCCTTTTTAAACCGTTGCATTATTATAAATATGGATTGTTATGATCAGCCAATTCAGAGTGATCCAATTAATTCATTAGTCTGTTCTCAAACTTCAGACCAACTAGTAGATAGTATACCTGCATTTGAAATAATTTCAAGGCAGTTAGCTGAAATCAATGGTGCTGAGTTTGTTGCAAAAATTTTACTAAAATTACATTGCCATATTTGTAACCTTCGTGCAAGGAAAGTGCTAGTACCAATTGATAACTATAGATTTGGATTAAGAAACCTGATAATGACTGGAAACACATTGCTAAGGAAACTGAAGATGGAAAGAAAGAGCATTCCAGAATGTTTGACATTTGCTGTTAAAAGATTTTACTGCGATCTCTTGCCTAATAAGAATGATTGCAAAATTGTTTTAAAATGCTTTTTGCAATTGTTGAAAGATGAATCCGAATATATTCCAGATACAATAGAAACCAATGTGGGAAATGATCATGATACTAAATGCGAAGATAAGTTAGCAATGATATTTGGAAATCTTGTTTCCGACATCATATTGTACTTATTCAATTGCTTTGAGAAAATTGAGTCATTTAAAGTACGATTGAATAGTGTATCTGTTCCGCTTAGAGATATCTTTAAAAACCTTCAGCTATTGTTCAGCTCTTACCAAGATGATGTCAAAAAGCAATTAGCAATGATCACATTTGATAATTGGATAACCTTTTCACACCACTATCAAGCAGCACGTTACTATGTAGACCTGTTGAAAAGAGCTAATGTCATAAAATCTGATGTTTATGATAATTTTGAGCATTTAAAAAGCTGTATAGAGAAAGAAACTGAAAATTTATGTGATATAATAAGGCAGTACTTAAGATCTGCAACATTTGTTGATTTATTGCAACGCCATGCTCATATTAACAGTCTGGTAAAGTACTGCTCCATTCTCGAAAATATTGCTAATTCGTTTCAATTGGTATTGCAAAACGAAATAATATCGAAGGATTTACTTGATTGCATGGGAATAATAAATGCTACGATAAAAAAACTCAGTGTTGGGAAGATGTACTCAAACATTCTTAAAAAGATGTCTAAATGTGGGTATGATTATGTCCTACATTTTACGACAAATATTATTGAAGAATATTGTGGTACAGAATCAAAACAAGAAACACAAGTTCAACAAAGAAGTTTTGCAGTAGTGAACATAGAAAGAGCTTTTCAACTACCAATAATTAGCGGTATCAGTGTAAGAAATAAAGCCCTTGAGGAGATATTTCTTGTCTTTCCAGAAGTAATTTCAGATCTACCATTGCTGTACTCTGTCGCAAAGATTCAATTTTGGTCACTCAAATTGGCTTGTCTTTGCAATACTCCTAATCTATTTTTACAAAGATCAAAAGGAATGGATAACTTATCAATATCCACTCTCACCAGATTGAATTCGTTGTATCTATTGGAAGGGCTTTTGATATCTATGGTAAATCATGTTGAACAGATTAAGAATTTTAAACATCCAATGCTCAAACTTCAAAAAGCTGCTGCGAAACTTGAAGATACTTGTGATGCTACCTCATTGAGAGAACTTTTATCATATTTACCAAATGAAATATTAGCTGATGAGCAAGGTGAGAGCTTTGAAAAACTTAAAGACGCATCAGATTTGTATGAACGAATGACCAAAGTGAATGAAAGTCTTTTAATGGTTCAAGAATGCAAAGATTTCCGAGATTTGCATCATATTGTTGGTGCCACTGAAACATTTCTTCGGCAGGAAATGATGGATGAATGGTGTAATAACTACAACAAAGAAATATCTTCCTGTCTGATAACATCTTCTAATATTCCAACTGAGAAAACAATGGAAATATTATCCGACCTAAACTGCTTTTTTAATTTGGTTTTGGAAGAACTCGCGCTAAAAAGTGTAAGAGTCCAGCTATACCTTTTCTCTAATGATGATTGTGATAAAGATATTTATACAGTCCTATTTGATGATACCACTTGTCGTTTCTTGGTTATTATAATACCAACCAGTGGTTCAGTTCTTATTATCGATAGAAAATGTCTGCTAAGTCTCTCTTGGCATAACTTCGTAATCTATAGCTGTCCATTCCAAGATCACGAAGGAGTTGCAACCAACTTAGTTACAGATATTGAGAATATATTCAACCAGAATGCATACATTTGTGAAGTTGTAAACGTATACATCAGGTATCCACAATCACTACCAATCAATATGAATTTCTATTTTCCATCATTTGTGCTGAGAAAATTTTTCTCTGAGCAGCAAAGATTTATTGCTGGTGATATTCAATTTGAGGAAGCTGATCTTGTAGTGTTGCTCAGTGATACTGAAATCCTTTTGAACACTTCCCAGAGAAATTCAAATAAGTTACAATTTACCGAAGACATATCCGTTCTTACTTGCTATGCAGCAATAAATGATGTCCTTGGTATAATCCAAGAAAATGAAAGGAATGGTTTCCAATTTGCCACATTTTTAGATAATGTACGTGCGTTAGAAAGAATCAATTTGCCGGATATTCAAATGAAAGTTGCAAAAGCTTATAACAATCTATTAGATATGATAAAGCCTAAAGACAATGCGGAAAAGGCATTTGTATTGAGCATTTTCAAATCTAAGTATGAGAAAGTGAAATGGATGAAGGTAAAAGATGTCATCGAGAAAGGCATTTTTGAGGATGATGTGAACAGTTATAAGGTTGTATTTGACTTAATTGAGGAATATCATGAAAACGTTAACATTATTTTTAACTACGCATTATCAATAAGACCATCTGAATTATACCAATTCTGCAGTGGTGCAACAGATATTCTATTGGTAGGATTTAAGCAACTAACATCTAATGTCCACGTTAGTCAAAATGAAATGACGCAGGTGTGTGAAAATATCATTGATGATCTACTGAAAACTTGCAAAAACATAAACAAATTTCTAGGAGATAACATGGCTGGAATGTTTTTTAAAGAGGTTAGTATCAACACAGATAGGGTAACTGTTCTACTCAGAGAGAAATCACAACTTGGTAATGATTCTAGCACATCGGTGATTACTTCGTCTTCTGAATTAACCAAAGGAACGGACTTCCACTATACCAGAGCAAATACTCTGTTGGAAGAGCTGAAGTCTTCATATTCAATGGCATCCAAATACAATTTGCATGGACTTCTTCAAGAAATTGGAAAGGTTATAACAGATTTGAATTTGTTAAGAGGGAATCAATCAGAGGAAACTATGAAGCAATTGAAATCGGCAGAAGTAATAAGCAAACAATTGAAATCAGAAATTATGTCTGATTGCAAAGAAATAGAACAAGAGAAAAATTTGGAATCTTTTTCTGTTAAAGGTATAATGGAAATTATCACATACGAAAGGATAACGGAATCTGAAATGGCGATAACAAATGCTAGAAATCAAGTCCCAGTCGATTCAAGACAGATAGATGAGTATAAAACAAAATTACAAACTTTAAGTATTAAGAGAAAGAAGTATGATACAAGTCAGTTCGATGAAATTCTACATCGATTTTTGAATTCTCAAAATAAGCGAAAGGGAATGTCTATTGTCCAAAATATGATGGTTATTATTTCAGATGGTATGCCACATGTTGTGACAAAGCAGAATATATTAGGTCACATCTCTGATATTGAATGTTTTGTAACAGATCCATCATGCTTACTTCAATTAAGCAATGTAAAAATTGCACTTGAAGACCATCCACTTGACATGAACAATGTACTGTTAGAAGCAAGAACCCTGACCAAACTGCTTCAGGAAGAGCACTTAGATGCATTGGAGAAGCTACAAGAATCAGTATTGGATGACTTATTTGAATTCATCGATCTTGCTGATGCAAATGAACCTTTGTCACTTGGTTCCTACAGCAAGCGGATGAATAATCTGACAAAGTACCATTATACTTTATTAAGGTATTTGCAACAGCCAAATGGTTTGGTAAGAGTTCTCGAGCCTGACTTTCTTTACCCCGCAGATCTTCTATTTGGATTGACTGAATCATCTGAGCTGTGTCACCAAATGCTCAGTTCAAAAACTAATGCAGTTGGTATTACTGAAGAATCTATTTTTGAAGAAATCAAATGCGTTTTTGCTATGAATTGTGGGCTCATGTTTGAGAAACAACTATTACAAGAAATCAGTTATCACACATTTGACATCATATCATTGGTTTTAAATCTGAGTTGGGAAATGGAAGATACAAACTCTGCTGCATATATTGCTTTCTCAAGTTGCAACCTCCTTGATGTATGCATCAAAGTCTGGTCTAGCATTGAAAATGGTAACTTGAGTCTTGTCAGTTGTGACCTTGGGAATCAATTAGCATACTTTGCGAATAAAGATAAAAAAAACTACGAATTTGAAATGCAAAAATTTACGGAAGCGAGATCCAATTTTACAAGTACATTAGAAAAGTTGGAAGCTGAATTTCAAGAAAGGGAAATGAGTCATAATAAGACTGTGAGAAACAACAAAGAACATAACATGTTTTATAGTCAAATGACTATTATCAACAAAGAGGAAATCCAATGGAAAGATGAAATTCAGTATTTTGAAAGCAGTAGAAACGCATTAATCTTGAGTATTGAAGATATGGATAGAAAAATTCAAAATTTGATCGCAAAATATGAGATTGTTTTCACTGAAAGTCTGCAGGAACTTGTTATTCAAATCACAAAGTTTGCGATGGAAGTGACTCCAATTTATATGGCTGTGCTGGAGATTATTGGAACATTTTTTAATGCTGTTAATTCCAACAAAGATAAAATGCCTTTAAGTTTATTTTTAAAGAGTGAAGAATTTTACAAAAGTATATGCTTAATCGAAAAGACTGATAGTCATAACATGCGTAATATATTAAAAGATTGTTTTGATCTGCTTCACAAAGCAAACCAGAGATGCAATGAAATATTAAGAAATTTAAGTCGTTTAATTGGAGATGATTCCAGAATATACAAAGTTTTCAAACGAATAATCTGTCTTGGAAATTGCGCCCTTTCAAGTATTTGTAGATCATTTTGTAGCTTACGTAATGAATATACTGCCTGTGATGGACAAAAGCTAAAACGATGTTATGCTGATAGAGTCCGTGAAGTCAGTGAAATTGTTGTGCAAATCATCAATGATGCACAATCTAAGCTCACTTCAAGTCAATTTGATAATGTAATGGCAATAAATGGAAGAATTCAGGAGTTAAATGCTGGAGCAATTTATGCTAAAAAGAGTTTCAAGGTTAGCATTTCTCATTTAGCTAAATTATTCTCAAGATTTACAATATATTGTTTGCAAAAGATTGGAAATCTTGTAGATTCTAAAGTTGTGTCAACTCTTCTTAAACAGTCAGGGTTATCGTCGTTTCCAAAAGGGCATAGTCAATTAAAGAATCTCCACAATCGGATAATGGCAGAAAGCCAATGTATTAGTCCTGAGTTAACAAGTGTATCGATATATGCTCTAGCCGAAGAAATAATTTGCATAAGGGATATTGTCACCATAGAACCTAATAATTATGGGGATAGATTGACACATGAAGCTAAATGTAATGGCACCCTTATTGTGAAAGACCTCATCAACATTTCAAACATCCTAGAATACCTCCAGCAGCTGTTAGAAGATATTGTGGATCACTTTTTGCAGAATGATATGCATAAGGATGAATTAGCAGTCTTCCAGGATTTGTTCCAGTCATTTTTCCAACTAACCCAGTTATCTTTTCACCATACCGAAGTTGATGGCTATGATATTGCTAACAAACTTGCTAGAGTTATTTGTACGTTCTTTTGTTCTGAATATAACGAAAATGGTGAATCATTTCGTATTCGCACAACTTGCATCAATTTTTTAAAAACAATTTCAATTAGAAGAGGAAACCTCCGCCCCAGACTAAAACAAATTGCTGCTCGTGTAGAATTCTTGATCTTTTTGTTGGGACAATTATATTTGAATCAATCGTTCAGTCAATTGCTAATGACCATTGAGAATAGGAATTCTAGTTTCACTGATCTTCACACTTTGCTCCCACCACATCTATCAAATTACAAGGTTTCTTTCTTGTTCATGGACTATTGTTATAATGCTTTAAAAGAACTCGTTAAATTAGCAAAAATCAAATCAAAGAACAAGAATGCTCATAAGGCGTTATGCTTAAGTTCTCCTAAGTACTTAATTTTTGGAGCGAGCAATTTAATAACATCTGTTGGTGAATGTTTATTGAAACAGGAGCAAGAAATCGAAGTGCTGTTTTGCAATGAAGGTGGTATTATGGCCCTTCCGGGTATGTCTGATTTTAAGGATCTTTTGTATAATGGGTTATACGATGGATCATTACGTCGCTTATTAGAAAGTATGAAGGAAATGGTTCAGAATATGGTTGAATATGACTCTGTGGAAACTGTTCTTGAATTGTGTAATAAGTGGTTGGATGCTACTCACGATTTATATACAATGAGAGAAGCTGCGAAAAATGCTGAATACAATACGCAAGAGGCCGCATGCAATGTTGAACGAGATAAGATAATGACGGAATATAGATACAAACAGTTGAAGTACGAAAAAAAGTACAAGGAATTCAATGAAAAGAAGATTAATATTGCATTGGCATTCCAAAGTGCATTGGAAAATATTACGTTGTTACATTTGAGAATAGATGCTAAGGCATCTTCCAAGCCTGCAGACAAGAAAAGCTTATTGGAGTTGTCACGTTCCATCCATAACTTGATAAGAGAATACGATCAGCGGATGCTTCCCGATTTTATGCACGATGTAATATTCTTTAAATCGCCTTGTTCATTTTCAATAAAATTCAGTTCGCTGTATGTTTATGGCTTCAAACCTAAGAAATTAAAGCAGTTTCTGAAAGACAAATTATGTTTAGTTGTCACATTTAATGGCTATGTTCAACATTTGGATATCCGCCCTCAAAGAAAAATGCATAGTAAACGTTATGGATATCTTGGTCTTACTTTAAAGCTGCATTATGGAAACACTTGTGAAGAATTACAACAGTCTCCAGTCAATGTAGTAATAATTGTCGTTGCTACTGGTGAACCAATTTTTGAAGGAAACATTAATTTAAGGTCATGTAGCAAATGGGCAGGTTATGTTTATGGTGAAGATGGCATTTCTTGCATTAGTTACTACATGTGTAGTAAAGTAGTCACTTGCCTTACTGACGAAATTATTAGTGAGTTTAAAAAGAAGAATCCTGACATCATCGATAAACTTACTACTTATTATAACTTGTATGATCTTGTGCATGGTTGTTACAACGATATTGATGAGCTTAATCAGTATCTAAAATTGAGAGAGCCAAAGAAACCTGAATTAAACCAAGTGCCTGTAGTTAGTGAGAGACCTGAAAATGATTTTAATGTTTCCTCTGAGAAAATTGAATTACATGTCATTGTGACGAGAAAAGTGAAAACGATATTTCATGAAATTGGTAGTTTTATGTCCAACGTTCAATCAGCTTCCGAATGTATTATTTCTTGTGTTGGTGACCAAATAATTTCTCTTGATCAGTTGATTCACTATTGTGAAATGTTTAAAGATCAAATGAAAAATTGCTCTATACTCTTAAAAAAACTCAGCAATATTCAAGAATGTTACATCGCGAAATATAACAAACTTTTCTCTAAAGAAAACTGCTGTATTCAAGGGAATCAAGATTTATTAACAGAAACTAATTATTGGCAATTTTGGAAAGACAAAGTACGACCGGTTGATTCAATATATACAGCACAGCAAGAAGAAGTTTCCAAAAATATTTTGAAGAAGATCTTTCTGTATAGAAGGTTGTTATCATTTATTTCTAATAAAATATCGTGTCAGTTGATACTGTTGTCTGAATTAATCAAATGTAGTGGTCTACATGGTGCACATAACTTAAAGAAAGTTGTAGAGTTGATAGAATCGTTAGTGATTGAATTAAAGGACAAAGTTGATAGCGAAAAGATTAAGAAAATCCTCATCGGAGTGCGAGAGAAAAAAGCAAAGGAAGAATCTTTCTTTGCTGCAGTTGAAAAATGGAAAGCAATGGCAATTGATGTTCCAAAATTGGAAATAGATACGACAAAGATAAAAATAGCAAATATTGCTATGATTGAAATTGGAAAAGCTTCTTGTTCAGAAAACAAAGAAGTTGATTTATGTATTGAAGTTGATTTAGGTACTATTGTTAAAGGGTTGAATGCACCACAGTTGTCTGCATCGCGACTACTTTTGAGTAACGATACTGAAGATTCATATCATTTCGAAATTGATTCCAAATCAACTTATATTTCACCATCCGCTGATGGGCTGATTCAAAGTGGTGAACAACAGCAATTAAGTTTCACTTCAAATGAAGCATCACTATTGAATGGTGCAGTTCAGGAAGATTCAATTTTATTGTTGAGGTCAGCCAAATGTGTCCATAGATTTGTGATCACGATAAAGCAAATTGTTGAAGAATTTAATACTGATATTATTCTTGAATATGTTGGAGTTAAAAAGGAAAACAAAAGATCCTATTTTATAGATATGGGCAAGTTATCACCGGAAAGACACTTCAATCAATCATTTATATTGAAAAATCCATACAATGTACCATTACGAGCAAAATTCTTTAGTTCTTCAATGAGAAATATGAAATTCGATTGCGATGAAATGATTATCATGAGTAAGAATCAGATGGAACAAACGGTAAGATTTCTGACAAAAGCAAGTGGAACTGAGAAACTCACTGTTAAGATATACTTTGCCGCAACAACATTTGCGACTCTGGAATTGAAATATGAAGTATGTAAACCTAAGATAGAAATGATGTTGGATAGTAAAATAATGGATAATTGCCCTGCTAAACGGTTCAGTGTGATCCCTAAAACTGTACAACATTACAGTGGCTTAAAGATTACCAACAAATGCGGATTACAGCTAATGGTTACAATAGACAGAGTGGAAAGTAAATCAATAGTACTGAAACAAGCTAATATTGTTTTGCAACCAAATGAAAGTTTTAATCCAGATGTAGCAATATCTTCACAAGAAGAAGGACTTGATTCTTGTGTATTGACGATAGATGTTGCCGAAATAGATGGATACAAAATAAAGCAATTAGTTTTAAAAGTTTATGTGGAATCAACTTGGCCTTTGCTTGTTATATCACCTACTAGACTAGATTTCATGCAAAATGAAATTGGAAAGAAAATCACAAAGCAGCTGAAAATGAAATCAAAGAATGCTCCTGTTATAGTAACTGCAGTGAGAGGAAACATGGTGACTTTTAATGATATCAAAACGCCTATCGAAATATATGATAATCAACGAAGTATAGATATGTTGATCAAGCCACCTGATGATGTTGAATTTACGATTATGATAGAAATTGAATCAAATTGTCAGCAACCAGTATTTGTTCATAAAATCCTCTGCTTTACCATGATGGACATAATATCTGTTCACCCGAAAGTTATTAACTTAGGTAATATGTTCAATCAGGTTAGAAATTTCAAATTATACCTTACTAATTCTGGAAATGTGTCAAATAGCTATGCAATTAAAAAGAAAATGCACACCAAGCAGGTCCAACTGAAATCTCAAGATGATTGTCGATTGCAAAAGAATAACCAGGCGGTTGTAGATTGCACAGCTCAAAACTCGGATAGATTGTCAGATCCTAATGTACAAACGATTTCGGGACTGATAACAATTGGAAAGAATTTGATGATTCCCATAATTGGATATATAGATAACATGGAACCCAAAACATATAGCGAATATCTAGAGTTGGATGTTAAAGACAATGACCGTGTTGATCAGATTATAACCTGTCTAGAGAAACTACTTATATTTCTAAGTCAAGAACAAACCGAGTGGTTAGCGACAATTGTAGCCCCTATCCTCAGTACTGCCATGGTTGATAACAATATTCTATTTGTAAAAGGTATATGCAAGTGTCTTGAAGCCAATTCAATTGATGATATGCTGAATATGTTAGATAATTCTGTGTCCTTTCCCTTTGGAAATGAAATTCACAACATAATTCGGAATCATTCACCAACACAAAAAAGACCGGATGTGCTGATGAAAATATCTGATCTTCTGCCAAGGAATGAATTTTCAATGATGCTTCGTATCTTTCATGATTTATATAAGGATAAATGCCCAAACTCTTGTATTGTTATTGCACTCCTGCTCCAAATAAGCGCTTTTTACTGCAACAATAACAACCTACTAGGTGTATCTCAAAAGATGACTAATTTGCAGCAAATTATTTTTGAAGGGAAGAATAGTAAAAAAGGTTTATCCGAAGCAGCTTTGATTACATTATCAAATGTTCTTTCCAGTGATATTTTTAAAGACAGTGCAACTCTTAAAACCATATCTCGACTCATTAACATTGCCAGAAAACATAAAACAACTAACCAATTACAGCAACATATTCTTATCAGGAAAGAATTTGTAAAATCTTGTTCAGAAGTCATTGCACCATGTTCAATCTCCACGTTAGATAACGTTCGTAAATATTTAACAAACGTCGAAGAGAAATTAGCACCAATCGAAGCAGTTCGAGAATTCATACTTGCGACATCATCGGAAGTACTTATTCCAAATGCCCAAGAACTAGAAAAGGCAATTGATGTTTCTGATAACCGCCTAAAGATTGATGTCTCGGTAATGAAAAAGGTCCTGTCCCAGTTTACTGAAGCTTCGCAAAAGGTAATGCCATCATTTGCGGAAGTGACTGCTATGACTGACAAATTTGAGAGTCTACTGACATCAGATCCAAAGTTTTATTTGTTTCGAAGGATTGTCGACGTATTAACTGAGTCAAAGAAACCATTATCTCTGAGTGAGTTAATTGACATAGGAACCACGATCTCTTGTTCCGAAGAACTTATGAAGGAGCTCTCTACTTTACTTCACAAAATTGAACTGATGACCAATGGTATTGATCAACTCAATTTATCAGTTGAATCTGCCTATGAATATGTACAGCATATCTTTAATTACGAAAGTGTTGATTGCATCAAAGAGATCAGCATTCTGACAGAGAAAGCTAATGATTATGCGCATAAGATATTGGAAAATGGAAATATGCCATTTGATGGCATACTCAACATGGTAGCTGATTTGACTGGACATTGCAAAGATCAAAGTATCCATAATGCAAGTCAAAATCTAACATTATTATCGCAATATGGAATTAGAGTAATTACATCACTTGAGCATGATTTTGTGGATGTAATTAAAACAACAGCAAGTTTTCACAGAGGACTAAAAGACGGAGATGCAATGAATTGTATATTGTCCTTTTCCAAAAAGATATGGGAAGTAATGAAATTTAATACTCTAACTATTGTGGAAGTGTTTAATCACTTAGAAAATGCATTTGGAAGCATTTGCATCGATGATATTACCAAGGTTAGGAAAGTGTTACATACAATGCGGGATTTGACAAAGGAGCTCAAAGATAATTCTTCTGATGTAAGCGTTTTTCTATGTGCAAAATTGATAATTGAAGAGTACTCAGCTAATAAGACCCATCCTAAATTTATTGAACTTATAGAAGAATTTTGGAACTCCAGCGTTCCCAACAGTGGGAATGCAAATAGCGTAAATCAAATCAGTAGATGTGCGTCAAAATTAAAGGAACTAATGTGTGCATGTGAGGCTGATAACAGTAAAGTTGATGACTTTTTATCAGATTATTTTGCTGTAAGAGAAATAAGGAGAGATGTAGGTACATTTCTGAATGATTTGAAAATGTTTTTTGAAAAGATGGGAATGCAAAGTGATGTTGAAACTGTATTTGTAATATTACAAGAGATTTTATCTATAACTGATATCATCAAATCGCTAGATGAACGAAGTGCAATATTTACCATAGCAGAGTTGGTTCCACGATTACAGACATTGCTTTCTTCTAAAGTTCATTGCAAGTATTTGAAACACGTAACCAATGTAATTTCCGAAATGTTTACGGCCAATGCATCTAAATCTTATACCGTGTTAAGTATTATGTATAACACTGTGACGAGGTTCAGCTCATCTGAAGATATGAGAAATTTGGCCAAAATAAGCCAGCATGTGCTATTCTACAGGAAAAGTCTTTCAGGGTCTAACACAGCAGAGACAGATGAGCTATATACAGCAGTTAGTCAAATCCTAATGATATTTTCTGCACCTTCCTATGTTGTGGATTTAGTAAGGTGTTCCGGGTTGTGTAAAAGGTTTTACCAAACTATATTAAAGGAGGACCATTTCAATGTCGCTTTGTTATATGATTTTGTTGGTGCAATTGTAGAATTTACCGACAATTTATCTGGTGCAAAAGAATTAATATTGGCTACAAAGAATGTGATGTTATTGCAAAGAAAGGATAAAGAAAGCAAAATTTCAATTTATGATATCTTGGAGGCATCTGGTGGTATGAAAATACATGGAAGCGATAAGAAAACTGAAATTACGAAGTTACTTTCTTCCATACTGCATCTTTCGCACGAGAATCTTCATTCTTGTACTGTCTTACAAAACCTTTTAGTGATGCCTGGAATAAGTGGAGAGTTCAGAAGTTATCTAAACATTTGCTTGCTTTTACACGAAGCTGCAAAAATCTGTTTTGAACATAAGGTAACTTATGAAGCAGATGTGGATCTTCTTATCATTGAAATTATCGCTGCAATGGATGAAAGTTTGAAGACAAATGTTGATTTTATGACTGTTATTGATTCAAAGAAGATATCTTGTAAATTGAACCTGGGTGTATTTGACGAAATTGACTGTATACGTTTTCTCGAAAGAGTAATGAATTACTACGGTGGCATTGAAGAAAGATTTGTACAACTTTATCAGCTATATGAAGCACTCATTAATTTTCATTCGTGCATCCAAGTATTGTGTACTGACAATTCTTCCTCAATAATGGATATATTACCACATATATTATCATTATACAGTTTCATAAAAGATGAAGAAGTTCCAGATGTTATAAGACTAGCAATTCATTCTATTGTAGCAATGCTTGTTGGAAGAAAAAATATTTCTCCCGTTCTTGGTATTACACTGTTTAAGTTTGTATCGGGAATGCTGACTCTTACCTTGCAACACGAAAACGATTGTATCAATGAAGATAAAGGTACTACGCAATGGGAAGATAATCTTCTTAGTGAAGAAATGGATGTCAATGAAGTTGTAAAGTCTGAACATATGATATCAAATAACTATTCACCTTATAGAAATGGTAAGTGTGTTATCGCGAATAAGTTTGACGAAAATCATTCAGATGCAGTGCAGGATAATAATAAGAAGAAAGCAGAAACAAAACAAAGAAAGAACGAGAAGATTGGCAATCTAGATGCAGTGCAGGATAATAATAATAAGAAAGCAGAAACAAAACAAAGAAAGAATGAGAAGATTGGCAATCCAGATGTAGTGCAGGATAGTAATAATAAAAAAGCAGAAACAAAACAAAGAAAGAATGAGAAGATCAGCAATCCAGATGCAGTGCAGGAATATATAAATGCAGAACAAGGAGGAAAGGAAATAGTTAATGCAAATTCAGCGCGGATATATAGTAAGAACGAAGCAAAAAGAAGAAAGCAAAGCAGGATTTCTAAAAACGCAGAGAATGCTCATGCTACCCATAGAAAAACAGATGGTAATATCCCAAGGAATGATTCGAAATATACGAGACAAGATATGCTTGGGATAGAAAAAGATTTAAAGAATGTTACCACTTTAGCTATGTCATTAGTTAAGCAAGTGCATGATCATATCAATGATAAAAACATAACTATAGAATCTGTTATCAGAACCATTCACCAAATTTATCATGGCAATATCTGTATTGAAATCTTATTGGATAAACTATTTCGGAGTTCAAAAAGTTGTTATTTAGTTGACAATCTCCCATCGTATACAATGAAAGATATAGCAGATAATTGTTTCAGATTTCATCTGGTATTGAGCATTATGAAGTTATTGTGGAATGAGCATGAAATCAAGGGCGGAATTTTTCATAGAATCAATGCGTTGGAAAAACAAGTGAAACATAATCTATATGATATTGCAAACGTTGTTACAGAAGATGGGCACTCAGCAATAATGCGTGAACTTGAAAAAGCTGGCATAGAGTTAAAGCCAGAAACCGTTGTTGATAACTATACCATTGAAGAAGTAGATGATATATGCTTTAATCCGTATTTAACAACTCTCTGCACATCAGATTCAGCAGATAGTTTGAATAGTCAAGAGGATTTAATTGGAAATATTTCGTTAGCTAATTTCAAGGAAACGAAAAACAAAGATGTATCAGACATTACTGGCTTGAATAGCTACTGTCTAGAAAGAAGTCAAATTGATAAAGACTACCTGGAAAGTAGCAGCAATAGCACTACACTTGAAACTGATACGACGTTTGAGGTTAGCATAAATAAATCAAATGAACAACAGAAATTGTTAAGGCAGCTGGGTAGCAAAGAAAAAGCCAGTTATAGTCCACAGAAAGATGGAAATGTGCTTTCAATTGGCATTAAAAGTTTTGGAAGTACCGATTATCAACGTCTTGCTACATTGAAACCAAGGAAAGTTCAGGTAAAGTTAACAAATTTTCAAAGACAGCAACTAAGTAAAACAAACAAGCATAGACATCACGCTTTTCGCATTAACGATACCATAAACTCTTTTGCCGCTTACAAAGATCCAGAAGAACTTCCCATGGTTGAAGCAAAGGTACTTAAATATTCACTTCTGTCAAGAATAACGAAAGGGCTCCAGTCAAAGTGCTTTCATATTATGAAACGTATTAAGAATGATTCGAATAACAAAAGATTGGAGAATACTGACAACCAGATCTTTCAATTCTTATTCTTGGTTGATAATTCTGGAAGCATGAATGGAGAAAAGATTACTCTGGCACTAAATATCTTGATTGTGTTTTTGGAAACAATGAAACGAATGGAACATAAGACGGCTGTTGTACGATTTGGTGGCGAAGAGAGTCAAACAACACTAAAACACTTCAATGATCCAATGGATAACCATCGTGGACAGTATATTATTGAATCATTTGATGCTTCAGAGAAAACACTTGCTGCTGATGCGATTGGATATGTTGCAACAACAAAAGAGTTATATGGCAACAAGAAAGGTTCCAATGAACATCGATTCATATTGTTGATAACAGATGGTATTTGGGCACAGCGGGAGAAACATGACTACATAAGATTTCTTGCACAAGCTGATGCAAGGTTGATGGTGTTTACAACACATCCAAGAAAAGATAAAGATTTGACTCATTATAATATGAATGTGTCTCAAGCAAAAGAGGTATTGGATGCAATAGCACCTGGGGCTTGGGTTGGTTTAGATGCTTATGGCGATATTAACAAACAGTTAGAATCGGTTGCAAACGTTATTGATATTAATATTCGAGACATACTGGCTGACCTACCTGAAACAAAGAAATACAAATTTCCTGAAGTCAAGGTTAGGATTCTTTGTACAGTTTTAAATGCATATTTAATGTCTGCTATTTTTCTGTCCACGTGCCCTATGTGCTCCACCAGCCATATGTGCTTTATGTGCCCTGGTGTAATAAAATTATAAGTCAGCGTAAGGTACGTGACCACGCCACTTAGCATTAACTCCAGCATATTTGAAAAAAAAGTGATATCATGCTCAACCTTTCTGACTTTTCCCCAAAATATTTGCAAAAATCTTTTAAAAATAATTTGCTCATCTTCGGCATTTTGATGCTTTCCAAACAATGGTAGACCAAAAAAATAGGCGAATACTGTTTTTTTTTTTCTTAAATGCGTCATATGACACAGTGTTAAATTCGAAATTATATGCTGAATCGGTTTTTGATGTTTATTTTACATAAAAAGTTACTTGTCACAAGTTCTTGTATCGAAACATTAGACAATTCCATACCCAAGATAAGCTATAACGTCATAAGTATAAAATAATAGGACACCTGCTAATTATTTCTATGCTAAATTGTAGTGTATTGTTTGAAATACCGTTGGTGCAAATTTGAAAGAAAAATATGCAGCCGTTCAGATTTTATCATATACAATATCATAATGTATATGGATATTGTTCCTCGATTTTTCGACATTAACATATCCTCAACTTCCCACCCAAACGCAGTAGTTCAGGTAGTTCTAACCCTTATTGTTAAAACAACATTTTTCATATTATAATTTGAAAGGTGCGTTACTAGCAAAAATCTCAAAATGCCCACGCATGCCCAAAAGAGTAACTACATTCCCATTTAATGTTTCTTATTAACATTTGAAAGCATATTGGTTTGTATTTACTAAAGATGTGAAAAATTAATCTTACAATCTAAGGCCATGACATTTGTTTAACTAATTCGTTCTGAATCTAGATGCAGAAAATATCCAGTATATCTGAGAAAGTCGTTGACTGCTTAAAGTACAACCACACTGGAAAAATTAAATGGGGAAAATCAATGTATGTCAGTGACTTTAATCGAATGGTTTCTGTAGATATTCATGATGATCAGCTAATTGACTGCTTTGAGACGTTCTATGAAGAAAATCAGAAAGATTATGAAGCAGACATGCTTAGCAAGTCCATAACAGAATGTGCTTTCGTAATTGACTCAGAAGAAGAGAAAGTTTCTGATTTTATCAATGAACTAGACAGTGTTTTGGATGGTATTGTATTTCCAAACAATCGGCCAACAAGATCGATGCAAGATTATCATGGACCAACATTCTCATTGAAAGGTTTTATCAAGTTCTTATGCTCAGATGGACAGTATAAGAA